>KZ805371.1:0-36309 GCA_003073855.1 Periconia macrospinosa
GGGGGGGGGGTTTGCTTTTTATTTTTGTGTTTCTGCGAGAGGGGTGGGGGTTGAGGGGGTTCAAATGGTTAGTTGTTTATAGGTTGTTTTTAAGGAGTTGTTTTTAACAGTTGTAAGAAAGTCATGATATTCGTGCTTTTTGCGAGGCCTTTTTCTGAGAGTGCTTTTGTACATGGTCCTTTCATCAAAGTTATGCGCAAGTGAGAATGAGAAGAACGATTCTTTAATTAACTAGGTCTTTTACTTAGGCTTTGTATTATTCGATGATTCCATAAGGTACCCTAATCCCTATTATTGTTCAATAGATATATCTCTGTCTGTCTATCTATGTGCGTGTGAGTGTGTTAGTGGATAGATCTAGCTATCTCGTGCGCGTATCCTTAGTTAAGGAAAGCTCCAGATGATTAATTTAGCGTGACATGATACTACGAGAGATACGATTGCATGATGCATTACGAGAAGGGCTACAAGATTATGGTAGTGTGTGACTGGATGAGAAGAAGGATACTATTTAGTGCGTAGGTGGGAAAAACGAATGCTGTAAAAAGAAAATATATATTTATTTCGTGGTTGAATCTTTTAGGGAGTCATGTTCCACAAATGTTTCTATGGGCAATTTTGGTACTTGAGCTGTATACGTGGTTAGTAAGTGGAAATGACGAAAAAAGAGGATTATTTTTACCTACCTGTCGTTGGTATCTGTGTTGGCAAGATACTGCATAAATATCTTAATCTGTCTATTAGAACCCCAAGAAAAAAAAAAAGAGGTGAGCGTGGACAAGTAAATAGAGAAGCCCGAGGATTCTTTGGGTTGCAAACAAAGAACGATGATTAGGTGATTCTGAGGAAGGGCGAAATGACGAAGAGAGGGTCGGCGATGTAGCTGGTCGTTTATTGTAGGGTCCTTCTTGATTGGTATATGAAATTTGTCCATTTTTCACTCTGTTACATCCTATCAAGTATGCATGCGAACGTAGACAGACATATAACTAGGTTTCCCCTCCCCTCTCTTTATATATGAACCCATCAGGACCGAAGTTTACTGAAAAACGGATAAAAGCTATAGCATAGGGGTTTATGCTAACCTGTGCAAATCGCCTCCCAGGAGGCAATTTCCCAGTGCCTTGTCCAATTAATGCCAGAATTGTTTAGTAAGGGATATCATGGTAACTCACCAACGCGCGTTCCATTTTTCGTTAAGAAGAATTCGTCTTTGTCCATGTCGCATCCACATCCAATCACATCACCGGCTTGATAAATTAAGTTCGACTTGACATCTTTGGAGTTGTATTCCCGCGGTCCTGTCTCCAATCCCGCCCGTCCACTAGGCAATGAGTGTTCATAAAAAAGTCCAACTTTGATATTTTCAGATCTAGGTAAGATGATTCAATCAGCAATAAACCATTGCTAAAGGAGGATTGCATACATGTACTTAATCTCCAATTGGTGGATAGTGACTTCAAAATAGATAAAACGCCGACCTATGGGAAACGGATGGTCTGACCTTGTGTGCGACCAGTCAAAATACCATGATGGATAGTCTACAATAATGGTAAACATATAAGCCATATTCTGTAAATGTTCACACATACCGCTTCTATATGTGGCAGCTGTATTGTCTTCTATCTCGATACCAGAGTTTGGAGAAGCCACCAGCATGCTTGGCACCCGACATTGATCATGCTCAGATTGTGGGTCATAGTCATCGGCCCTAAATATGTCACGTATCTGCTGACTCCTGGATTGAAACGCGAACATGGAAGCTGTCCAACCATGCTCATCTTTGAGCGAAGGGTCAGCACCCAGACCAAGAAGTAGCCGGACGGTGGATATAGAGTGAGCAAGAATGGCCGTCTGAAGTGCAGTTTGGCCGTACTGTCCACCCTGCTGCATATTTATGTCGACACCCTTTTCACGTAGCAGCTTTACAGTCTCTAGCCAGCCTCTCTGCGGAGCGCCGTACATTAAATGTCCATATTTCTCAAGTATATCAGCTTCAGGACATACTGCAAGTAGGAGATTGAAAATGTGCTCATCGGGCTTATCGGCAGCACTCCAAACGTGTGCCACTGCAGCATGGAATCCATTGCGTTGTCTTCGGAGATAGACCTCTTCTTCCAATAGTTTATTCTCCTCCCTCTTATCATTATTGGCTATAGCCGCCCGCAGTTCGTTCTGGTGGTTTCTTAACCTTTGGAAACCGTGGGTCGCATTTTCAAGCAGCAGCTGCACCATCGCTTCGTCGTGGTTATTTGAGGCCCTCAAAAGTGCGTTTGCCTCAATCCCACGCCCTATATACATATCAGCGCCACTACGTAGCAGCAATTTTACAGTCTTTAGGTGACCTCCAGCCACCGCTGCATAGAGTGCGGTTCCGAGCCCACTTGTTGCGTTGATATCAGCGCCCTTCTCGAGCAGTAGCTCTACAGTCGCTGTGTGGCCCTGAGCGGAAGCTGAATGGAGGGCGGCCCAGTACCATCCACCTTCTACATTAATATCGGCGCCCTTCTCGAGTAGTTGCTTTACAATTGCTACGTGACCCCCCGCGGAAGCTTCATGGAGTGCGGTACGGTGATGTCTACCTTGTATGTTGACATTGGCGCCCTTCTCAAGCAGCAGCTTTACAATCGCTATGTGGCCCCCAGCGGAAGCTCCCTGGAGTGCGGTACCGTAATGTCCACCTTGTATGTTGACATTGGCGCCCTTCTCAAGCAGCAGCTTTACAATCGCTATGTGGCCCTCAGTGGAAGCTCCCTGGAGTGCGGTACCGTGATGTCCACCTTCAATATCGATATTAGCTCCCTTCTCGAGCAGTAGCTTTACAACTAGCTCGTCACCGTGACTTGAAGCTACCTGGAGTGCAGTACCTAAAAATCGATACTGCGCGTTGACGTCGGCATTTTTGTCGAGGAGTAGCTTCACGACTGCACCATGTCTAAAGTATGCTGCCAATACAAGACCTTTAGGAACCCTGAATTCGTTCGTTTTTCTGGGATCGTAGTACGGCTCCATGCCCGGCTCGGACGGCTTTTGCCAGAAGATTCTCCACCAAATTGAATATGCTTTGGGATTGTATAACCTCGAAGCAATCAATGTTATAGCAGCAGTACTGCTATCGACGCAAGCTTCCCGGAAGTGCAAATCCCAAAATCTGGCCGAATAGTATAAAAATATCTGGTTACCAACAGGGTAACGGTCCTCCGTTGAACCCACTATGGGACTGGTATTCGAGTTGAAGAAGTCAAGATAGCGCACACAGATCTCCGCAAGAACGTGATGTGCTTGACAGGTAGTGATAGAATGCTGCCATTGTGGTTCCGTGGACACAGTATTTGGAAAGGAGATATTAGCGAGAAGAAACTCCCGAGCAGTCTGATGCAGGAAATAGACATTCCCTTGATAGATTGACACAAACAAGCCACACCAAGATCGAAGACGTGACTTGAAGTGATCTTCCTCTTCCACATCAATTTCGTCAAGAGTCCTCAGCGACTCATCGATATTCATCGCGATGTTCATCTCGGAGAGAGTTAGAGGCCGCGTTGCTGCCAAAATGATGTTTAGAGCCTTTCGAACCACTAGGGGCTGCTTCGACTTGTTCAAAATCCGTTCATATGCTTGATTGATATTCTTTGGTAGGGTTCCAATACTTTCCTCAACGCCTCTTGTTGTCTTCTTGAAGTCTTCAGTTTCCAAGTAATCGAACACCAGATATACCCAAAGGTATGTACGGTGGGTAATTTTGAGCAATTCATCTGTTAGGCAGTCCCTGACACTCGGCGAGAGGGCTTTCTCTTCAGCTAGCTGATCCACTCGAAATTGAATGACGCGGTTGACCTCTTGGCTTATAGTTTCTGATTCTTCCTCCCCTGGTATGCGAATTCGGGGGAAATTGCTTAACAGACCCCCAAATTTGGAGACAATCTGTTGATATGGGCGGCTTGTCAGAAGATATCTTAGCTTTGAATAGACCAGTTGATCGTGCATTTGGCGTTCGACATTCGACATCAAATTTTCGAACTCTTTCTCATCGCATTCGTCTAGAGCATCTAAGACTATGATAATATTCCCGGCTTGGGGGTCGCGCACAGCATCTTCTAGGACAGCCCAGAGCGATTTCGTTGAGTGGATCATACTTTCCCCGTTTAGTTTGAATTGTTCCATAGCGTGTTTGATGAGGAATGGCTTCTTGGAGAACAATTGGTGGAGTAAGGCACAGAGTGCTTGGCGGACTGTATTCTGATCTTGGTCCTTGAAGAAGAAGTAGCAAATAGTCGCCGACCGTGGCAAGACATCATCAATCAGATGTTTAGCCAAAACCGATTTCCCACATCCAGGGTCTGCTGAGACAAGCAGTGGACCTGACTCCTGCTTTGTCCATTCCAGGAAATGGTCGTGTTGGAGAAACCACATGCAGGTGCCTTCTACTCGATCTTCGACGCGGTCCTTGTACCACTCGTACGTGGCATCTTCCGTGGTCTTGGTGAGACGGAATAGTTGTAGACACTTATTTTCCTTATCAGATAATTTCTGTCTAACTGCATCTCGCTGGATCTCAAGCTGCTCTCGCGCAATGTCCCGATGTGTCTCTGCAACTTCTAGAAAGTTTGCTATGAAGTATGAATTAGAATTTATAACTGGATATCTGTGAGATCTGTGAGATCGTCTTAGACTAACCGGATACAACCTCACTAATTTTTCTCTCAGTCTCCACTCTGCTTGGCGGGATTTTACAGAGGAGTTCCTTCGCATAGGCTGCTGCCACCATCGCTGCATACCCTTGCCACTCTTTATTTTTATGCGAGTCAGAGTAATCGCATATACCACGAATGACTAAACAAGGGAAATTGTTCATTAAGCCGGCTGCCTCCATCTCGAAACACAGGACGTTTTTCTCCGCTGCGAGTTTGTCTCTAACGAGAGCATCCTTCATCAACTGGTTCGCTGAAGCAATCAAGCCGTAATGGATCGCTGGATTATCCTCCTCTTCGGTCCGTTCAGGTCGTGACACCAGAGTTGACTTATCATCGCCACAGGTTTTTACACAGATTGCTTCGTTATCCTCAGGATGAACAACGCCGCTTTGATACAGCCTGTCGGTGCTCGGATCTGGACGTTTGTATTTGTTCCGAAGCTTTCGCTTCTTCTCGAGAATTCCATTGATGGCATGGTCAAATTGATGGCCGTCTGCCTCATATTCCGCCTTAAGCTTACTCACTGCCGCCAGCAGGACTTTTGGAGGCTTGTTCAAGAACCCTGTTGCTTGGAAACTCTTGTCTTGTATCGTCTTGCCGAAGTCATACTGAAACACACCACCATTTCCATTTCCAGGATCACTAACCACAACGTCACCAAGACGAACGTCATGCTTTTTGCTTGGAGCACCGCCGCCAATACCGACCATCAAACCGATCCTAATATTAGGGAAGCTGTGCAGCATGTCTTTTGCGACGCTTGTTGCCGACGCTATGCCATACTCGCCATGAGGTAAGACGGCAATAACGACATTATGTCTCCCTATCCTGCCCAAAGTGTATATGTTGTCATCTTTTGGCGACATGTAGTTGGGCCCTTCGTGCCTTTCATCAAGGAAGGCTTGCGCAGCGACAAGCTCCGTTGTTATAGCGCAGATCCAGCCGACGGTATAATCTCCGTTTTGTAGTATATGTTGAGACATGACGAAGGCGTCTCTTCGACTCGGTATCTTCAAGCGATGTTCGGAGAGGCAACTGTCACGCTTATTTACAAGCGGGCTTAGTTTACTTGAAAGCTACCCAGATGGGATACCTGAAGCCCTGGTGAGGAGAATTATCTCCCTAGTAATGTGAACGCTCGTTGAGGATCGATGGAAGGGGTGAGCGTTGGCGCCCGGGTCGGATTGCGGAAGTGCTTTGATAGTTGCGGTATCAAGCACAGCAAAGTTCACTCGGCATCTCTTAGCAGGAACGAGAGATAAGAGGGACGGTAGTAGTGTTAGAAGATAGATTGGCTTTTTCAGCGGCGCGAGCAAGGCTAGATAATATATGAACCACTGGGGCCAAACAGCGCCTACGAGGCTGAGACCACTTTGTGTGCAAGGATGAGGCATTGCGTCGAATCAATTCAGCCAAAGCACATGGCCCCATGCAGGGGCAGTGTTTCTGTCAGAGCGACACGTTGGCGAGGATATTGCACGTCAGGTTCTCATGGCAGATGGATATTCTTTTGCCACCAGTTCAAGGAACAGTATTTGCTGCTGCTAAAGCTTGGGTGCCTCCACACCCTGACTACTACTACCCGCTATCGCAAGGTCCAGCAGACCAAATTGTGGGAATTCATGCCCACGCGAAGCGAGACATGAAGCAGGGGGGTTGGGCTACCGCCCATTCATCGCGCATAAACGAACAGGCCAGCGGCTGCAGAAGGCCAACCCCCCTCAATTAGACAGCGAAACGAGTACTCAAGTGAATTCTAATACCAAATGGAACCATTTTGGGCCCTTATCTGTATGTCGAACCTACTTTCAATTTACGATAGCTCAACAGCTTGATAGTGTGGTAGAAAAAAGATAAGTATATAGGTGTAGGAAGCGCGGACGTGGAACAAGTCATTGATGTACCCTTGGGTTTCTGATCCAATGATGGATGAGGCACAGGTGAGTGGCATTGCATTAATAGGATAAAAGCGATCCCAAATAAAACAGCCAAAGCCAAAACGAAACTAAAGAAAAGAAAAAATAGATGTATACATCGAGCACAAACGATATGACGAGAAATGATGGGAAGAAGGTATCATTCTTTCCCTTTCTCATCGCTTTGTTCTCCAAACAAAAACGATACGCCAGGAGGAAAAAGTCAAAAAGAGCATTCCACCCAGGAAAACAGAAGAGACGTCAATATATCTCATCCCAAATCCAAGACCAACCTTCCCCATCTTATTCTCATTCATCACCGATTGTATCGTATCGTACCATGCTGTCATTTCAGACTCCAAACTCAACCATTCGATATGTGAAAGGACTCGGATATCCACAATTTACCGACTCGAGGCATGCATAGCCAAGGCGAGATAATGTACCTCCTTTTTCTGCATCGCGTCATCTCTCTCGGCTTTTGTTTTTGGTGTTTTCGTTGGAGCTGTTTCCCATATCTTGATAGCTTAACTACTTCTTCCTACTTCTCCGCTTTGCCTCTAATGCTGTATTGGGGTAGGCAGCAATAGAACGTACCATCCTTCTTGCTCTTACTACTCAAATGCAGTACCTTTTTCAGACTATGTGTCTTACTCTGTTTCTCCGACGACGGATCTGAAGCTTCAGGTTTGGCGAGGTATGTTGAGGTTGTGGAGGTTGTAGATGTTGAGAGGCGTGGGCTTTTCTCGTCCATGGATAGGGACAGCTTTGGTGATGACGTTGATGAGGGCGACATTGTGTGATGTGTAATTTTCGTTTGGGTGAGGAGAGGTGGTGTGGGCACGTTTGTAGATATGTAGGGAAAGGTTGCTGGTGAATGGAGTCGATAGTTGAGTGCTCGGAAGCCTTATGTATGTCTCTGAGTATAAGTTTGGGGCGATGGATTTGGTTATAGATGGTTGGTAGAGAAGACAAGCAATTGATAGTTGTTGAAAGCTGGTTGATGATGGGCAAACACTCACGTCGTCACCGTCTTACTTATACTTGCACCCGCACACGTATACCTCCGCACCCACACCCACACGTGTAGCACATACCGTTCAAGCCCCAAATCTAGACTACACTACAAATCAACAATAACTACCAACCCCCAGCTTCTCCGCCCACCTACGAACAGGCATCTAGTCACATTTTCATCACCGACAGACCCTGATCATGATCCCTACCTCTGTCTACTCCGGTGGGGAGTTGGAGGCGCAAGACTAACTGACTACCCAAGCCACCAGAATAATTACGATACAATACACGTGAACCTTACCTCACCGCAGCAATGAACGATGACACCATAGAGGAGCTGACCAATCTCATTGCTTTCACACCAAATATATCCGAGAGGGGGAGAAACACCGAATGCGCATGTAAGTAAGCAAAAATTCTAAGATTAAAGATATTCCAAGTTTCCTTGTTTGCTTGTTATTTTTAATCCCGGCTCCGTTGCGGGTGAATGCGAAGCTTGCGTGCGTGCATACGCGCGGTGTGAGGAATTGGGTTGGCACCGGCGTTGGTGTGGAATTGACGTTCAATCAAGTTAGGATGAGTGGTTAATTGTGATGGAGGATGACTCTTTCGGATATGAGGAGTCATAGTGATTTAGTTACGCCGAATCGCGTATGGGACGGGACTGGGCTGATATGGCACATGCGCGCATGCATGTATGCATGCATCTCAGAAGAGCATGGGAAATAACCCGACTGAACGGCAGGAACACCGGCTCGGATTTATTTCTTTTGGTTTAGGGGCTGTTTTGATTGGGGATTTAGTTATGCTTGTTTTGTAATGTAGTGATGTACAATTAACATTATTCTGTCACATAAGCTTATGTAGACATAGCTTATCTCGAGCTACATCAATATTTCGTATACACCTGCAAACGCCGAAGACCTTCCTCTCCCACTTCTTAACCATCTTGCACGTATTGTTCTGAATTAAATCGCAAGTTACGTAAACTGCGTGCTCTAGTTCTGGGACTTACTTACCTGACTAGTCTCTTTTCTTCCCCAAACTAGCCTTCATTATAAATCCTACAGATCAATACGAACCGCAATTGTCAGCGACCGTCCATCTAGCCTCAAACCCAAGACAGAGCCTCGAACTCAAACCCAAGCGCCCGTTAAGCGTCAAGCCGAAATAAAACAAAATTCCGAGCATGGAGTAGAGAAGGAGAATTGCGTCATATAGTCAGATTGTTGTAGACTCGCAATTGTAATTAGGTACCAGTCGCCCATTCGAGTTGCGAGGAGCTGTTGATGGGCGGTATACATTATTAATACGCTTTGTTTCCCCCCAACTTAGCTTTTGAAACATACCTAGCTTGAATGGGGTTTTCATGTTTGTAAATGAAGTCGGATATATGCATTCCTCGTTTCGGATATATTTCCTCTACGTATCTCTATAACCATTGTCTTTCTCCGAATGGAAGGATGTAGCTTACGTGCTCGCTCTTCTACTCGCTTAGCATGCGCATCAGTGCATATCAATCAGGACATACATAGCAAACTGTACGGTATAGTTACAATTGGAAGAAACCGAGTTTCAATGGTACGATATCTTATCATATTACACCGTATTGTTGCGAACACGAACGCATGTACAGATGATCGGTGTAGTTTTAGGAAAACTAGGCCAACGGAATTGAATTCCGATAGGCTCGGAGCTCGGTATAGATATGATGGATGCCTAAATGTCCACACGAACGTTGGAAAGACTGTCATTGCTTCTTAAATGATGGAATTCGTTTGGTTTGATTTCTCTTCTTCTTATCTCTCTCCCTTATTTCCTCTCCTGTTCCTCGCGATAGAAAATTTTTAGTTAGCACCGTTCGTGGGTCTGTACTTCTACTATGCCCCACACCCATCGGCACCCCTGGTTAAACCATTCCCCCACTACCGCATACAGAGAGTTACTATTGCATCCACCCATGCATACACAATATACTTCTATACACAGCCACCATTCCAATCCTCGTTTTCAATCTTCCCCTCTAGCTGCGCCATAACAAGAAAAAATATGTTGTACTACCCACCTACAATTGCAATCGAGTCAGAGCCATGAGTAAGAGAGCATTTAGCTAGTCAGCCCCACATCAAACCACCGCCCTTCTGCGCCCTAACCCAACATCCAAGAATGCCCTACTGCCATGGTTTTTTGATTTTGAGAATTGTTGGAAGGGCGGTTCAGGTGGAGAAGGTGTCATAGGTTGGTGACCATGTGCATTAATGAACACATGCTCGATGTGTGACTATTACGGGCGTTTTTTTCTTTCTTTTCAAAATATTCGAGATGAGTCGAGGAGAGGTTGTAGGTTTGTCTGTAAATAACTAGAGATGAAAGTGAAGTAGTTTTGAATGAGTTAAGGTGCAAGTTTAGTGATGTCCAATTAATTTTAGAGAATAAACATTGTACTTTTGTCCACATAGGTACACCGTCAAACAACGCGTAAACCCAACGCGTATACCCAACCACTGCTGTATCTTCTCCCATTCCCTTTTTTTCAAAAAAGAATTCAATCATCATCTTTAATTTTTCTAATTCAGCATTATTAATATCAATCTACACCTTTCCTTCCTCTCGCTCGCTCTTCACTCCGTTTTCAGACAACCCATTGCTTACAAACACGAACATCCCCACAGCCCCGACACGTACACGCTTAACCTTGAATTCCAACCCAGATTGACGCGACTTTCAGCCACAATTGCATCGGGTCAAGTCAAAGATGGGTATGACGCTACATGAAGCTCTACGATGTGGTAAGCAAGCGCCAAGAATTCGTAGGGTGAAGAGGATTTGTCAGCGAAGAAACGTCTTTGATTGATGGATTGATCAATTGGAAAGTTGGATATAGAGTTCTGTTCTTGGGGATACGAGGTTGAGATGATTTAAGTGGGTCTTAGCGAGGTGGATGGTAGTTTCGTATGATGGTTAGTCCGTATTGGTGTGTTAGTGGGGGTTTGGATTGGTAATTGTTTTTAATTGGAGAGCGGATCGGAATAGAGATTTATTTATATGGATGCATGGGAAAGCAGATGAGAGATTATGGTAGGTATCATATATCTAAATCTAGGTAAATTTGCAATGGGGTCGTTAAGTCATCATGTCGTATCGCGTCATGGTGTTGGGGAATGTACGCCTACAGCATTTCTGTGTGGCTAGAGGTGTGACCAGAGGCATGCGCAAAGGTTGGGGAGTAGGCGGTATCGAGCATTAGAAAAGAGACTGGTGGGGGTTTTCATATTAGTAGAGTAACTCCAGATTTGGGTAGATTTGGGGAGGGCGCTCACCGTATTGTTCCAGTTCGCATTATCCGTCAACCAGTTCAAGAAATCCTCGCTCTCCGTTGGGATAGGCTCTATGCCGTCAACCGTGGGTAGATCAAAGAAGCCTGGCCCCAATCCCTGCAAAGCACTATCGTTGTTATCACTCTGCGCTCCGTTTATCGGAGGTTGGTAGTTGAGCACTTCATCCAGCACTAGCGATAACATCTTGTTAAGCTCGCGGCAAAGCTTGTGATTGCCATCTTCTGGAAAAACGGACCAGTCCATGCACGATATCAAGACGGAGAGATTGCGGATGATATCCGCGCGCGACACGGTATCCGGAAGCTGGACGTTTTCCAGCGTGCAGCGGCGGAGTTCGAGCGCGAGGACGCCTGCACTGGGCAGGCAGTAGAAGAGGACGATCGTGGCGAAATGTCGCTGAACGAAGTACTCGCGGTTCCCGCGTCTATTCAAGATCGAGATGGTGGAGAGGAGGAGCTTCATACAGATTTCGAGAAGGCCGGGAAGCGCAGTTTGTGTTTGTCGTCGTAGGAGTCGTTGGATTTGGAATTCCATGTGTAGGAACTCGAGGTAGCAGTTTACCATTTTGAGAGCTTTCATGGAACCTAACTCGTCCCAGATCGTCTCTTCGTCGTAAAGGTCGCACCGAAGATGCTTGGGTAATCCTTCCCAAGCTTGTCGGTGCTGTATTTGTACGTTTCTACAAGGATTAGCCAGTGTTTCGCACATTAAAAACTTTTACTGCTCCTTGCACATACTGTATCTCTTCTTCTAGATTGGCGATTCTTCTTCCGGAGAGGGAGAGTTCCAAGAACCGCTCCCTTGATATGGACATTTTTGCGCGCAGACGAACCCAGGAGACGGAGTTAATCTTGCCTTCTGTATTCCATCCTTCATTGTCGAGCTTGGAAAGTGCTGTATTTAGTAATTCGGTATCGGTACACATGATTACATTCTCATCAATGTCAAGTGGAAGCGGTCGATCGCTATAACGCCAATTCATCAAAGGCGGACGTCCGAAGAAATTGGCCAAGGTTTTGTCAGATCGAAAAACGGCAGCGTACATCCTCCTACGTGCCTCACAGAAAAAGAATGGCTCATCGAAGCTCTCCTCGCAGTGCATACCTCCAGCATAGAGTGTAGAGATTGTTTCACTCATACCTCGCCATACACCATGATCTATGTTTGTCAGAACTGAATGGCACTTGAATTGAAGACCATACGTACAGTTGTCACCGTAAAAATTACTCTTTACAAGCATGTTGTGATATAGAAGCCATACTATGATGTCATTGACGGCACCGTGAACTTTACATAGATTGATGCAGTCGTTGCTTGCGTGTATCATGTCCTCGACGAACGCATCTTTGTTGATACGACCCCCACCTTCCAGATCAAATATTGGATCATCCGGGGAAGTGTACTGGGCACCAGATGCTGCTAATACCATGACTAGGCCCAGAATTTCCCAACGCAGATTAGGTCCCGTGAAAAGCGTGTAGAATTCAGATGCCACCATGTTCGAAGGGACCTTCAAAGGGTTCACTGTGTTGCGAGTTATTTCAGCACATGCAGTGTATGAGTCAAGCCGCTCTAAATCCCGGGATAGTTGAGGCAATGCGGAGGTCACCAAAGGCCCAATGCATGACGCTCCAGTGGATTCCCAGAAATATCGTTCCACAGCGCGCTTGAAGAAGGAAAAATGACTAAGCTTTGAGAGAATGGTAGTGCCGATGCTCATCCGGCAGTGACGAGAGCCTGTGTTACTTTGATCGGCGGGTAAGGAAGGTGTGGCAGTGATTCTCTCGGGAGGTTGCTCATGAATGGATTCCGGGAGCGGCCTCTCTTCTACAAAAACACTCGCATAACTTGTCGAGCCAAGAAAGAAGGCTCGACGGCAGGTCTCTTCGTTAGTTCCCTGCGTCGCCTTCGATGCTATTTCGGAAGGGCTGGGCCACATGTTGACAGGGCATGTTGGCTTGGGTAAGGGGAGTTCAATCCGGATTACTGAGGGGCTCGAATCGGTATCTGGAGGCGTGATGGCTTCATAGTGCGGAGCTTTGGATATCCGCTTTTCCATAGTACGCCGCCGTGGCTCTGGCTTCTTGCGTGGAACTCCGGGCGGCCTCGTCATGGGATTGGGGTGGTAGAAACATTGTTCTGTAATGCCACGCGTCCTGCATCTGTCACAGACTGGAGTTGCATGATCACATCGAGTTTTGGCTATCCGACACGGTTCGCACGACCTAGGCTTTCCGTTTCTCCGTAACATGCTACAGATAAGTCAGCAATGTATGGATACAAAGTTTAGCTGTACGCAGATAATCATGTTATATCGAAAAGCGCGAGACAATGTGGCATTCCGAAGCTGCATACAAGTGCTATCCGAGGTTACGTACTCTAGCGTTAAGAGGAGCAATTGGCCGTAATGCCCCGGTCGCGAAGATAATCACGTCCTGTACAAAAACAATATGCGTCCGATAGTACTAGGATATGCAACTATACAAGAGTGTAATTGGAACTGTGTTGTGGTGGAAACGAGACAAGACACCAAAAAGCGATTACTCCGTCCATTAGGAAAGCGGAATGATGATTGCTGAGAGAACAGATTGTGATTGCACGGATGACTGCACCATCCGTAAACGAACAAGCGCCGGATATCTCGGAGTCGACGTCGGGAACGGAATAACATCACGCATCACGTGATCCAACCCTATCTCCATAATGCACGCTCTGGTACTACCCAAGGTACGTTAGGAGGCGCCTACAGCAACTCATTTTCAAAATGACCAAAAGCCCTATCTACTGTGAGTGGATGGTGGGCTGGCCCGATATTGCTGATGCCTGGACGACCGGTGTGGATTTCATCAGCACCTACCTACACGGCACGAGGCAGAATTTGAATCTCCATGAATGAATTCCTCCTCTCGTCGCCGCGTTCAGCGCGAGTACTCAGACATTCACGCTGACTACGTTCCACTGTCATACTTGACCTCATTTCGGGCGTTTTACTACGTTGATGCAGTTCAGACCCTTCAAGCAGCCGGCGTGAACACTCCTTTTCTCCTTCAGCTTATACTGGTAGGTACTGTCGCTCAATGGGTGGTCGTCAAACCGACACCGCCTCGCGTGGTACTAACAAGCTTTGGCTTTTCCATCGTTTCTTCAACTAATACACTGCCATTCCAACGCAATTCAGAGACATGGACGCTCCCTCGTATCCGGGCCATTTGTCGAGGTTCATTTCAGCTACCGCTTGTGTGCTGGCAGCCTTTCCATCATCTCCTGGGAGTGACGGATGACAGAAAATTCTTCCCAAGGAAACGATTGGCTTGAGCGCTCGGGAGATGACATGTTGATTCTCAACTGGATGGTGTTGTCGCTCTCCTTTGAACCGGTCAATGCAGCAGAGCCGCACTGGGAGACACCAAAAAGCCAATCCCCCACGCGATTCCGTCTCCATTGCTCCCGTTGAACTCGTTTGGGGAACCCACCCCCTGCTCTCTTCATCTAGCGAGCGTGGCGCAGTGCATTGGGCCATCTCATATCGTAAGCCTGAGGCATTGATTTCGTCTGTCCATACCCTGTTTCCTCCTCTTCGTCTTTTCGAGTAAAAAATATCACCATGGAGCGAAGGAGAATTGTCGTGGACGGGCAGCGAGAGATTTGTATTCCCTTTCCATCGTATTCTGCTCATGTAGGTTCACTTGAGAGGTATAGCGCGCGACGCGGTGTATGTTTGGTGTGCGACGGCGGGCGCTGTACTTGTAGAACCCTATGCAGCTAGACCAATAGCTGCATTCTCACGCACCTCTTTGACCGGTTCGCGGGGTCGTGAGGAAAGTGAGCACGCTGCGCAGCGCTGCACAACGCATTGGCATTTGGCATAGACACCATCATCCATTTTTCCCTTTCCTCAGCCGCTCGAGACACTTCTTTCATCTCATCGCTGTCCCTCGACTCGAGCGCGCCTTTCTCTCTTACTGCTGCGGCGCGGATCGGTCGCCGTGTGGATTCGGCTTACCGCTTCTTCTGACCCCATCCTGGACGGATACGAGTTGTGCTGTGCTTGCGCTCCCGGCCACCAGCGTCAGGTGTTGGTGTTCTCCCTCGCAAGGCATCTCGCAAGGCGACTGATGCGCAGTCTGATTGTCTTGTTTGCTTGATTCTCGCCGGGCTGCCACTGCCGTTGATTGATACTCGTTTGCCCACCATGTCGTCGTTCGATACACAGTACCATCAGTACCATCAGTATCCGTACCAAGAGGCTCCCCAGATTAACACGGATTACTTCTTTGAATATGGTTCTAGTGATGTGAGCGGGTCCAAATCTCCTTCTTCTTTAATCAACCACACTGGCTATTCTCCTGGACCTTTGACCGGGTACTCCCCTAAACCTCTAAGCACGCCGCCGTTGAGTCGTAACGCTTCCCAAGGGCCCGAATCATTTCCTGAGCAAGCCCCCGAACAAATGGTCTACGATGGATCCTCTGGCAGCTTATCCAACTCTCCTACTTCTGTGAGGACACCAGACCACGACTCATTCGAGTTCGAGATGCTTGACGGCGAGATGCGCGACTTCTACCAGAGCCAGAGTACAATCATGACCTCTACCCACGCCACACAGAGCACCATTCCTGCCATGGAGGCGCCCATGTTCGCCTACAGCAACCAAGGCATGTTCCCTTCAGATTTGGTTCCTCCTTGACACCCTACTAACACCGAAAAGGCACCTTGAATGCTACATTGACGTCTCAACCGCAGCAGTTTCACCAACAGACGCAGTTCACCATGCAATCGCGGCCGTTGCAGGCCGATATACCTCCTCAGTCCTATCAAACCTTTTATGGGCAGAGCTATACAGACCAGCCACCCAGGCAGGATCCATGGAGTGGACAGGGGCCTTTACGCAATCCCAACATTCCTCGCTCAGGCGTTGTTGTTTTCGACCCAGTGACGGATCCTTATGCCGCCTTTTCGTCCATGAACGATACAACTTCGTGGACCGCCAACAACACCGATCCCAACTACCTGGTTTCGCCTAATGACCCAGTGGCACCTCCCCAAGATTTCTTCTCTGTGGCAACTCAGGATTTCCTACCGTCGCAGTCACGACAGCAAGCTCAATACCACATGCCAAACCACATGCACATTGAACGAGATAACCCCATTCAAATGAGACTCACAGCTGCTTCACCCCCGCCGGGGCCCCAGACGTTCGTCAATTACAATGCAACTTCCCCTCTTTTCACAGATACGTATACGACCGAGCACCACCCGCGACCGACGCTAATTACTTCGATTGAAATGCCAAACAGTCCCATTCCCCTAGCATCTAGCCCTGGGGGATCAGATAGCATGATGTCCTCTTCTTACTCCGACCAAGGCATCAACAACAGCCCGCACGAAACCCGATTTATGGCCTCCACTTCTCCCATAGAAGTAGCAAGATCCCCCGCACGATCTATCCCAGAAGTTACGTTCGAGATATCATCACCGGAGCCCGAAGGCCACATGCCCGGACCCATTCGTCGGTCACGCGATCAAGCCAAAAACATGTCTCGTCCTGGTGGACGAGCATTGGGGACGCATTTAGAACCCAAGGTTGCCAAAGCCGCACACGACATGCGAAAGACAGTAGCATGTTGGCACTGCGTGCTGCAGCGAGACAAATGTGGCCCTGGTGATATTTGCGAAAGGTGCTTTAAGCGCGCACAGCGCCCGAATGCCGACTGTGGCCTTGGATGCTCGCGCACTAAGCTCATTGAACTGGCGCATTACTTTTTGCCCTCGCTCGTCATGCAAATCCACGAAGACACGAACCTCATGCGGTTCGTTTCCCAGTTCATTAGCCAATGGAACAACAAGGAGTTGGTGATTTACATGACATGTTCGCAGAAGAACATGCCGCACCTCCCCGTCAAAGTCTACGAATTCTCACCGCTCGGAAAAGAGCTGCTGGAACAAATCCAATACCGAACCGACCCCAGAACGCAGCAGCGCATCGCCGTGGTCAAGCAAAGCCCTCCCCTTGGAATGGTGCACATCAACTACAATGAGGAGAAGAAATACGACAACTACGTCAGCGATATCGTCGATCACCACATCGACTCTTTTGCCGAAATCTGTTGGGCTGAAGACGACAATGATTTCGCGCCGCGCCTCTTCAAACTCATGACGCGTGTCAAACTAAAGAACGAGGACGAGAACAAGCTCGTCCGCGAAGTCTACCGCCTCATCGTCACCACATACATCATGTCGCACACGCTCACCATGGTCGAAAAATATAAGAAACGCACCCTTCAAGAGCTGCACTCCCCCATCCCTATTGACCAGTACTCGGACTTCACATCCCCACGCATGACGAACCGCCAGCTTAAATACTTCTTCGCGCGCCTCCAACGCAGCATCTTAGCCACCGTCCTCAACAAACTCCAGCAGATCATGAAATCCTCGAAGGGGTGTGACAAGTGGGTAGCGGCGTTCATCTGCGTGGTCGGTTTGTGCATGGCACACGAGGACCAACAGAAGACGGTTCACCAGGTCATGGCGACGCGCGCAGCGACCGAAAACATGGACATGCGCGATGCCCAGACGCAAGCGGAATTTGCGTGTCGCGAGATCGATTCGCGCATGAACTTCATCTCGCAGATCTTCCGCTACAAATACAACCGCAAGTGCAACCCGCTCAAAGACCCGGACCATGAGTGGGAGAAGGAGGTAGGTTTTGGGGATGAGTCCAGTGCCTTGTTTGTACGGAACGTGGCGCAACTTGTTAAAGAGAATAGTGAGTCGCCCTACTTTCCTTTCCTTCTCGTTTCTGGACGGAAAAATGATACTGACACACCCTTCTTACAGCGGATTACCTCCAACAACGCCAAAGCATCTCCATCTCGGCGTCGAACCAAGGAAAATACACAGCGAGGCTCATCAGCCAGTTCGTGCTTTCCTTCTGGCTCCCGCAATAAAGTTAGAATTCGAGGTATTGCGACAAATACGTAGCGTACTCATGCGACTAGTCGAACCGTTCCGAATGATGTGCGAAGTGCCACAACTACAAGCCCGACCGCGCGCATCACTATAGAGAACTCAACCAATGATCACTACTGCCCACGCGTGAAAGCATCATCAGCAAATCTTCCCACGAATTCTTCATCTAGTTCGTTCGTCCTCTACGGCATGCTTTTAGACCAGTCAGTCAAGTCAGTCAAATAACTCTTAACGGCCTCTATCCACCTTCAAACACCACCAAACTTAAAAAAACACGACGATGAAAACACATATTGGCGGCGAAAACCACACGGCCTTACTAGCATGCATACATACACCCAAGCATCATTGTTTCATCTCTCACGAGTTTTTCCTTGGTTGGGAACAAAATAACAGGGGCTCCTCTCTCCTTTCCTCTCCTCCCTTCCGTTCCTCTCCTTCACCCCCCAAAATCTCAGCTTCGAAGCGGGTTGCGTAAAAACGGTCAGTCAGTCAGTCAGTCAGTCACAATGTTCTGCGTTAATCCCTCTCCCTCCCTTTCTCCCCATCTCCCTCTCTCTATCTGTCTTTCCAATGTATGACTAGGTAGGTAGGGGTGAACCACACCACCACCCGGTATGGACAGACATGGATTGGGTTTGTACGGTCGCTTGACCCTCGGGAAAAATCAGGGATCGGGGAGTTTATGTGGGTGCCCTTTCCTTCATCAAACCTTTCCTTTCCTTCCTTATTTCTCATCCGGGGGTAGAAAGGGGAAAGAGGGGGGGGGATCCTTATCTTCTTCTCAACGGTATCATCCGGGGAAAAAAAGGGCATGGAGGAAAAGGATGGGAACGGAAATGATGGATATACACGTGGAACATATTTGGGAAAAATACGTTTTTCCCCATTCCCCCCTTCTTCACCATTTCCCCCCTTTTTTTCATCTCTTTCTAACTTCTTGCCTTTTTTTTCTTTCACGCCCCACCCACCGCACCGCACCGCACCACACTAACCACCTTTTTTTTTTCTCCTTCTCCTTTCTCCTCCCACTCTCACGGCTTTTACGACTATCCACCTTCATCTCGGTTTTTGTTGTTATTTCCTTTCCTTTCCATTTTCTTTTATCTTCCATCTTCCGTTTTCTTTTGGCTTTGCGGATTTTATGTCGTGTATGTAGTGTGTAGCGCTTGTAGTGTGTGTAAGAAGGAAGGTCGATTGAACGTTTTTTTTTCGGCGAAGGCGCGAGGGAGGGAGAGGGAAAGTGGAAGATGGGGAGGAAGTATTTTGGTTAGTTTAGTTAACTTAGTTATATACCTCGATATTATTACTTCCTCGATTTTTTTTATAGCATTGATCTATTTTTATAACGAGACATTTTATATAATGATTAGCTATGTGTCGAAGGAAATGCGGAGTAAGAATCGAATACCGAGTGTGAAATAAGAGTTGATTGTACTGTCTATTCTATGATACAAAAGAAATAGTATTTATACAAAGGAAATCCACTAGGGCAATAGTATGGTCTAGATCCGAGCTGGTTTCGGTCCTTGTATCAGTGATTCGGAAGTTGGTAGGTCCGAGAGGGTAGTGGTTTTCTGCGATACTAGGTACGCGTGAAGTGAATAATACATAAGCCTTACCAGTTTTTATATCGAATGTGAAAATTTATAGGTATGTGTATGTATGCGTATGTGTATGTATTCCTTAATCTAAAAAACTTTATTATTTTTAAAAACCCTTTTTCTTCAACCATATAAAAACACAAACACACGCGTATAATAATAATAATTAAATCAACCTCACATTAAAAAAACCCCCCCAATTCCCATCAATCAACCTACCTTCCTTCCTTACCTTACCATTCCATCCCTTACCCTCGCCCTTCTTTAACCCCCCCTTCTATACACACACACACACACATATTCTCTACTTATACAATGCACCTTTCTTTTACACCTAAACTCCACGTCTACCTCTATCTTATTCCTACTTTCCTACTTCCCTTTAAATTTATTTAGAATAATACATATACTATAGTAAAGTAAGGTGTTATGTAAAAGCGTTAATAGTTTTTTTGTCTGGGGAAGGAAAGACTTTTTTGTTTTTTTTGGTCGTAGTGGTTGTGGTGTTGTAGGATTGGAGGGATGGATATAGGGGAAAGGGGGGAGGGTATTTGTTGATGAAATTTCTCTTTCAGCGTGGGGAGGGAAGGAAGGAAGAGATGGGAAAGGGATTGGGGAGAGGGAGGGAGGGGTTGGTTGTGTAGGTAGGTATGTTTATGATGGGTGATGATGGTGAATGTAGGTAGGTAGGAGAGGAGGAGGAGGAGGATAGATGGATTTTTTTTTTGCCCTCTTTCTCTTTTTTTTTCTCGTGTGTGTGTGTAAGTAGATGTTTATATTTCCTTTTTATTTAAATCATCTTTTTCTTTTTTTTCTTTTTTTTCTTTCCTTTTTCTCAAATGTTTTAATCTGCTGGGTATGTACCCTATGTACATTGGGATGGATGCCTGGGTAGTGTTTTCGGCATTATGCTATTCACTTTCATCCCCCCCCAAAAAAGTTAATGTTTATATTTATTCATTTTTCGGGGGGGAGTTCGATGAGGTCTCACGAATTTTGGAAGGAGGATTTTCGTTGAAATAGGCGAAAAGGGAAGCAAGAAAGGAGGCGGAAGGTGGTTTTTTATTTTGTAAAAAAAGGCTGAAAAAGAAAACGGTCTTTTCTCAAATATGGCCTATGTAGAAGAAAATTCCCCACAAGGATTGGGGGAAAGAGAAGGAAAAAGGAAAACAACCAAACGCCATTGAAAATGCAAAGGCAACAATCCACGCGCGCGCGCGCGGGGGGCGCGACACTGTTTTATATCCCAACGCCGCCCTTAGAACCTCTCCTTCATCCGTCCAGCCACCGTCCGCAGATTCCCATACACCTTCCCCGGCTGCGCACCCAGGATCAAGCTCACAATCGCCTCCCTGGCGATGTGGATGTTTTTGAAGCCGCCCAGGATGTGGATTTTCTGGTCGGCGAGGACGACGCGGGTGCGGGAGGCGTTTTCGATTGCGAATTTGGTCTTGCCGTCTTTGCCGGCGATACGGCCAATGGCGCGACCCAGGTGCTCGCCTTGGAGGGTTTTGACGTCTTTGATTTCAAAGGTTTCGATGTAGAGGTCGTCCTGTGAGCGGTATTAGCTTTTGAGAGAAAATGGAAGGGGGGAGGCAAAACATACAAGTCGCAGAAGCGCAATCGCATCGTCGATATCGAAGCCCAGGCAAAACGCCTTTACAAAATCCTCGCCCTTCTGCAGCGCGCCAGAGTCCTCGGTGTGGCTCCCCGTGCGCAGCTCCACGCTCTGCTTCTTGGTGTTATACCGCACCTGCAGCTTGAGGTGCTCGACGAGCGGCGGGTAGATTTTGGGCCACGAGTTCTTGAGCGGCGTGATGCGGTGTGGGGGCACGGGGACGTGGCGCTGCTCGCGGCGGAATGCCAACGGTATGTCTTTTGAGGGGGCGAATTTGGGGCGTCCGGACTCGTCGATGGTGGGCTGTGTGGTGGAGAGGGATTGGGAGTCTTGTTGAAAAGAGGCTACGGGTTGGAGGGTGGTCATGTCGAGGAGGGGTGCGGAGGATTCATTGTCGTCGTTTGTGGGGAGAGGTGCGGAGGAGGCTTCGGCCATGGTTTCGTCGGCAAGGGCCTCGGGGGCGCGCTGGAGCGCTGTTGGGGCAGGCATTCTGTGTGGATGTGTGGTATTTTGGATTGAGGTTTTTGGGTGGTGAGGTCGGTGAATGGAGGGGTGGGTGGGTTTTTGCGCGGTGATGGAGTTGTTGCGCTCTCGGGGTATGTCGAATGTCTTTCTCTATTATTATTTTTCTGTCCTTTTCTTTATTGGATTTATGTTTTTCTGGGTATCTCAAAGTGGTGTGGTGTGGTGTGGCGGGCGTTGTAAAGTGGAAGTGGTGGAGGCGGGCGAGTGAGTGAGTGGGAGGTGAAATCGTTATCGATAAACAGCAGAGGTAAGAGCGCTACGATAATTTTTGAATATTTTTTTTTATTGGAGATGCAAAAGGCTTGGCGTGGCGTGGCTGGTGTTTGTTTCGTTTGTGGCCGAGCCGACTATCCACCAAGCTTTCCTTCCCTTTTCCGTCTCCCCAACGTCATTTTCTCGCGTCTGCCCATCATCGTCTCTCGTACTTATTGATTCTATCACACCTGTCCCTTTCCATCCCGTCTTATCTGACCTTATACCACCCACCCTCATTTACTCCTTCGCCTCTACCTCTGCTTCCACCAACCTCGAAGCAAACGGTCCCGACGCTACTCAATCGCTTCCCTTCCACCTCCGCCCTTGCGCCGATCCTCCACCTCCGACCATGAGGCTGCTCCCGCCGATATAGTATAATGCAAAGAAATGTAGCCCTCGCGACCGGCGCGTTTGTGCGGCGCTCGCTGGCCGGCGACGGGCCTCTTTGCCAGCTCCAAGCAACTACAAGACTCGGTCTGGCCCTCGCATCCGCCGCCTCCTCCCCTTCCCAACACTCACGCGCCCTATCGACCATCCGTACCACTCCCTTTCCCGCTTCACTGGGCCTTTGCTCCCAGCCCTCACCGCGTTTCACAAGACCAAGCGTTACTTTCGCCGTGGCATCCGCCTGGAGCCGTAGTGTAAAGACAAGAGCAGGCTTGCCATCAAAACGAAATGGTGCCGCTAGTCGTCGCAACAAGACCTCCGTCACAGGTCGCGCACCCCCTTCTCCCAAACAGCATACCCCGGTCGAGTCGACTACACCCAAAAACAAAGATACCCTCGAAACCAATTCCGAATCATCGCCAGACTCATCTCAACAACCTCCCCCCACACCTCCGAACTCGGGGACGAATTTCCTCGGTCATCTCCCCAAATCCCTCCCGCACCTTCCCCACCTATACCGACCCAGTAAAGCCGAACTGCTCGATGCGGCCTCGGGCTTCTGGTCACGCATCCGAGTGCACTTCAAATGGCTGACTATTCGGAGCACTCGTCCCTTCAACACCGACGAGATATACGCCCTCGTCTCCTGGATTCTTGCCGCCCACTTCCTGTGGGTCGTTTTGGGCACCACTACCTTCTTCATGTTGACCGTCTTCCTCATCAACACTGTTTTTGCCCAAGAAACGGTCGCCCAGTGGATCGGCAACTATTTGACCCAATCATCGGGCCTGAAAGTGGTCTTCGAGTCTGCCGTTGTGCCCAAGTGGAAAGATGGCGTCATCTCCTTCCGAAACGTCTACGTCTCTCGCCGACCTGGCCAAAAGAACTCCAAGGTCAGCAAAGGCTCGCACACATCCGCTGCAGCTGCCGCCGCCGCTATTGCCCAGAAAGAGAAGGATCTCGTCAATGGTGTTGCGGAGGAGGAGGAGGAGGACACAAACTACACCCAGTTCGACATATCCATTGCCACCGTCAATGTCACTTTGTCTTTCTCCAAGTGGTTCAACGGTAAAGGACTTTTGAAAGACGTGGAGATCAAGGGTATTCGTGGCGTCGTCGACCGGACCTCCGTGCACACCGTCGAAGGCGTAGACCCCCGTTCCTACAAACACGAGCATAACCCGGGCGATTTTGAGCTCGACTCCTTTAAGATGGAAGATGTTCTGGTCACCATCTATCAGCCGGACAAGTTCCGCCCATTCTCCGTCAGCATCTACTCGTGTGACCTGCCGAGACTGCGCAAGCAATGGCTATTTTACGACTTCCTGTCCGCCAACATGATGTCGGGTTCTTATGACAACTCGCTCTTCACCATTCACCCACGTCAGACACACAATTATACTGGCGTACAGCTAAGCGAGGGCCGTGAATCCGAGGACGGCAGTCGCTGGAAAAAGCAGAGCCGCATCCGGATAGACGGTCTTAACATCGACCACCTGAACAGAGGTTACGAGGGTCCTTTCTCGTGGATTTATGAAGGCAACGTTGATATTGTTGCCGATATCATGCTTCCTAGCGATGACGATGATAGTCTCGCCAAGGTCATGTCCGACATGTACGATCGCGTAGAAGCCACCGTCACACAAACCAACACACGTCACTACTCGGACCACGCTGCACATGGCTTCGATGATCATGCACGTGCCCAGCATTTGGCCGAAGAGGAGCGCAAGATTAAGGAAAACGAGGACAACCGCTTCATTATTATGGATGTGCGTGTGCATCTCAACGATGTGCGCGCCGCGGTGCCGCTCTTCACAAACGACATCTCCTATGTCAACAACGCCCTCGTGCGACCCATTGTCGCCTACATCAATGCCAAGAAAACATTTATCCCCGTTAACTGTCGCGTCGTGAAGCGAGTGGGCGAGTTCGACGGCAGCTGGACCTTGTACGACAGCGGGCTGATGGAGGATGTATCGCGAGAGGTATGTTCCCCATCCTACTACCCATCTCATATACCATTGGACACCTAGCTAACCATCGTTTCACAGATGTACGATGCTTTCGCCCGCGACGTGCTAGACGATAACGTGGCGCGCAAACGCCGCATAAAAAAGGTCGGCATCTGGACGCTGCAACTCGCCGCCCAAGCCCTTTTCCTCGGTCTCGCAGGGAACATTGCGTAGACCATCGTTTTCTTCTCCCCCCTTCTTGATATGTCCTCATGTCTCTCAGCGTTTTTACTTCTTGATACCCCTTACACGTTTTTTAGGTTCAACGTTTATGTAACATGTATAAACAGCGACGTTTGTGTCTCTTCTCCTTCTGTATACATACCTGGGATTCGGTGGGCTATGGCGTTTTTTTAAGTTTGTATGGATAATAAATAGGATGGGATGATTGGGAGTTCTCTGGGTTTCTGGTTGGATGGGCGTTTTGAAACATGCTTTCTTCATTTTTTTTTTCTTCAAAAGAGATGAATGGCGTGGAAATGGAAACGAGAATGGAGTGTGTAGGGTAAAGAGAGGCGAAAAGAAACGAAAGAAGAAAAAAATAACAAGAAGATGCACATGCTATAGATGTATACGAATAAGTACGTATTGATAACTAATTGTGTGTCTGTGTATCCGTATATGTGCATTGGAAAAAAATAAATGTAACAACGAACCATTCGTCCGATTCTTATTCCTCCATCCTATTTCTCTGACCTTGATTGACACGGTTTCAAAAGTAAGTAGATATGTGTGTATGTTTGTATGTATGATATATAACTGTGTGTGTGTTACCCCCAAGGCTTCGCGCGCATCGCACCCTTCAAAGATTACTGTACCGCTACTATCGACTAATAAAGGTAATGGTCCCCCACCCCCCCTCCGCCTTGCTCTACATATGTATGTAAAGAACCAATTGCACACCCTTGTACACGCGCGCGTGGGGTCCGTTACTCTTGTCAGTCGATAGGATTGATATTCACGTGGGCTAGAGCTTACTACGCTTCAACCTAAGACAGAGAGTGTACTCTTACTTCATTCCGCAAGTATACTTAATCTTAGATGTTTTTTTTTTCGAGCTTTTTTGTTGATGTTTGAAACATAGGGTGGACAATTCTTGGGCTGTTGAATTTCGAATTTCTCGGTTTCCGTCTTGCTACGCCTCCTTTCGATGCCAGCAACCTAGATACACTGCCACGAGATTAAGCTAGACGCTTAAGATGCTTCATTTAGCGCAGGTCATTTTTGTCTCCCACTTCTAAGAATAAAAGTGGTCTCTAAAGAAGCCGTAGGATATATAAGAGAGTGGTTTGTTGGCACATGAAGAGTAAAATCTTCACCTTTTGTATCCTCATTCACTTCTTATTATTCTATTGCAAAGCAACGTTCCAGCATGCACTGTACCCAAGCATAGAATACTGCCATTGTCGCAGTATTAATACAGCTGCGCTACTACTAGACCTTTCTAAACCCTAACTCCAAATCCAAATCCAAATTCAAATTCAAATTCCGCCGTGACGGAGTATACATTAGGATAGAGCACAGAAAGCTCAGAGTACAGCGAGGACATATATACAACAAGCCATACGTATCATTTGTAGTTTTTTTTCGTGGAAGGAAGAGGATGTGGTGGGAATTGTGATGGTGGCGCGCGCGCGCGCGCGCGCGTGGGGAGACAATTCTACCTAGTTAATTAATCGGCAGATAAATGAGAAGAAAGTTCGAAGGCAAGCAAACTCGGAAGGAAAGCAGTTTACGCTGATCTATTGTTTATTGTAAGGTATCTGAACAAATGCATAAAAACAAACCTTTGCGTGGGAAAGAGAGAAAAAATGTAGCAGGGAGGGTATGGCATTTTACTGTTTGACAGCTATAACAGTTGTGGATGCGTGTAACAACGTTCGAGTCCCACGCCCCTTCGTCAAGAAGTTACCATGTTGATGCTCGTGTAGCTGCTAGGCAACTGGGCTAAGGACAACGAGTGACTGGCATAGCAAGGATGGCGAACATGGCTGAAGTATACGAGGAACTGAGACAGGGGTTGGGTAGTCGAGTTGTCTTCATCACACTATTTTGTATTTTTTTTTTTTTTTTTTTTTGGCGTTTCTGCTTGAGAAGAAGAACTGATATTGTTGGAGGTAGGATATGGGATAGCTGATTTGGCTTAGCCCTATGTAGGTGAACTACCTATGAGCTCAACACCAGTTTGAGCGACAAGAATAACAACAAGTTCTTCTCCCAGTCTGTCTGCCCCAGCTCAACAGATATAGCTAGGTATAATAAATTAAAAACTCATCATTCAATCAGGCTAATGAGATGTCTTCTGTTTATACAAAGCGTATTGATATATAGCAATATTCAGGCTTTCCAACACCACCACAAGAAATTCGTTTTGGATCATCTCAACCTACGTAATCTGAATAATGAAAACATCTTCGTTCGTTTTCCTTGTTCTCCTCCGTCTTGACTAACCGTTGAGGAGAAAACACGCGAACCAGCAAACCTCAAATTGAACGTAGTATTTTTAATTATCGTAGCATGAAAGTCCAGAATGCATATATCAATGACATTCCAATAGGTTACTTCGAAGGTTAGTACGAAGTAAAAAAAAAAAAAAAAAAAAAAAAAAACATTCCACGCGCGTTTTTGAAGCCTCGGTATATATATATCCGGTGATTCCTTTCATTGGATATCATTCTACGGACTTGATTTCATGTAACAGCTGACCCGCTGAATAATGAGCTTGAAACGTGTAAACAACCTGGCATAGAAAAAACTAATATTAGACAACCGACTCAATAAATACAGGAATGAGAGCGTCTCACAAAATATATATATTCTGAGTATCATTGACATGTTATGCATCACAGAACGTAATTCGCGACGATATAAAAGGATATACGGGGGAGTGGCGCAGCGGTTAAGCGTCAATGGCAGCTGTTTAGACAAGAATAACTTTTGGCAAGTCTTTAAGACAATTTTGGTAACAGGTATCCTTTCCTGTATAGTAGCTATCTAGACAAAACACATAGCGAACAATAAAAAGACAGTTAGACATAAAAGGATATACAGCGGCCATGAAAATTCAATCTCTATCAGAAAACTTTAAGATGTGTGATTGAAACGATAGTATATCTCCCCCGAACTAGGTCAAGCTGTCGCAGTTGGCCTGGGATTCCTGGAAGGCGCCGACGACAGCACCCTCGCAAGCAACAAAGCCTGTAGCAGCCAGGACAGCAGCAACATTTCCAGTGCCAATGTCAACAGCAGCAGCAGCTACACCGCATCCGGCGATTTCAAAAACAGCCTTGGTGGTTGCTCCGACGAGGCAACTCTTGCAGTTGGCGCTGCATTCCGCGAGTTGGCGGCGAGAGCCATCGCTTTGTCGGAAAGATTCGGCACGTTGGAAGCGTGCATCTTCGAGAATGGCTTCAACTGCAGCGAGATTATCCTGGCGACGCCCGAGCGAAGGGCTGGATAGTTGTGGGATTGCGGTGGAGATGGCACAAGTCGCAAAGGCAAGAATGATGGTAGCGGCCCTCATTTTGGTGTTTGAAGTATTGAAAAATTGTAAGACGTAAAAGGTATGTTGTTGTTGAAGTCGATGTTAAAAATCAAGCGCAGCTTGTCGGCAGAATTGAAATGGTAGTTGGAATGAGAAGAAGTGGAAATTTAGGGAGTTGATGATAGAATGATTGAAGCAAAACAGCCTCCCTTATATAATTATCTCTTACCAGTTCATCATAAAGACCTTTCGCAGTAGAGACTGCATGATCAAAGTCATCATATGCATTTTGGCGTGTCATTTCGCTGTATAGGATAACAAGCCCGCGCATAGTAGCCTTTGCGGTCCAAAAGTCTTGGAATTAGACAAATGAGTACTGTAGTAGGCATCAGTATTATGGTGTCGAAACGCTTGGCGCGGACGATGTTACAGAAAAATACCTTTTGAAACCAAGGACCTGAACGCATACAACTAAGGCGCGCGAAATGTTCTATCTCGCCAAAGTGAGAACGAGTATTCTGAGGACTGTATATATGATAATTTCATACATTTCTCAAGATGCATACCTGTTGAACATCAAGTAGCAAAAGGCTCTACTGATAATTCTGTATAACAACGTAAATAGTCTGTTCCCAATTGGAATTTTTACAACAGTTAAAGCATGGCTCTGTCTGAATAATCGGTATCCCCACCCCATTAGGTCATGGCGTCTGGCTTGTTTGTCCGACCGTCCCATGAGATTCTAAAAGGTATGAGAAGCGCCAAGTCTTGTCCCACTATATACTATACTCTGCCCAAAGTATCGGGTAGTAGGGGTATCCCTGAGGGGTTCAAACTAGGGTGAAAACAGGAGGTGTATTGAATCGAATACCCCTTATGTCATGCGTAGTCATACAAATCCAGGCGTAATCTTCATGCAAGACGGGGCTAGGTCGCATACAGCTGTATACCATGAAGGCTCTATCTGAATTAGGGATCACCTTAAAATACAGCTTTAGGAGGCCTAGGATGCGATTTCAGAAGATTTTTTACGCAGTTTAATCCTATTAATGCCAGCTAGGTGTTAGGCGGTAATTGCTGCCCGTGGGGGGCATACTTAGTTCTGATTTTGTATGTAATTTACATAGTAAATAGTGAAAATACAATTAGCGTTGCAGGTTTGATAAACTAATTTTACGCTCTAGAACATGGTTAGGGATACCCCTACTGGCCGATACTTTGGGCAGAGTATAGTAGTTCTGATTTTGTATGTAATTTACATAGTAAATAGTGAAAATACAATTAGCGTTGCAGGTTTGATAAACTGATTTTACGCTCTAGAACATGGTCAGGGATACCCCTACTGCCCGATACTTTGGGCAGAGTATAGTATGAAAGTATAGGCAATTTACATGGGCTAGAAGAAGTGACTGAATGTCAATGCTCCCAAGTTTGTAAACTAGGATGGCGTGAGGCTCGGTAAAATACCGCCGGAGATTATGCCTTTCGGCGTCTCTCGGGAGTGTTTGCTTCGTCTAGCAATACTTTCAAGTTCACCAGTCCGCCGTGAATACATGAATACTTTGTTGCATTCAACAATCGGTACAGATATTATAGCGTCTTGCATTTCTATCGATTGATGCGCACCTAGTAATCTGGACTAGCGAACAATCTACATTTAATACGAACATGGAAATAAACAGGGGAACCTGGGGAAATCCGGGGAAATCCATGCATAGAATAACATCGCTATTCACGAATCGCTAGTCAATTAAGGGCCAGACCTAGGACACACCGGACAGGCCCCCATTTGACAGCTGACACTGGCGCCAACGTCAAACTGTAGGATACCGTCTACTTTCTTGGCTTCCTGTCAGACTGAAACCTACAAAACTGTGTGTCACTTGGTATTCTTTATTCTCATGCTCAAGGATCCTGATTGTATCAGATATATTGCTAACAGCTTTAGGGGCTGTTGGTTCTGAGGGGTCCGAATCTTTATAGCATCAGTTTGAATCGGCGTCCTGTCAACCTGTCAAGTATAAATCAGCTTTCGCTGCTTAGAATTTCCAACTTCATCCAAACACCAGTTCATATCTGTTGTCTCTTCTCACCGCATCCTTCTTTATCCTTTTTTTTTTCTCTTCCCAAGGGCAGGCCTTTTCGATCAAACATATTCTCATTTTCTCAAACCTCTGGTCTTGCTCCTTCATCTTCCAATTACACGCCGATTTCGATTTCGATTAGTTTAGCATCGAATACTCGAAGATCCAAAATGTTGGCTCATCTTTCAGTTATTGTTACCCTCTTCAGGTAAGAACCCGTCACCGCATGTCCGCTTACACCTTGATGGAAAAACACTAACAGTCCACCACAGCGCTGCTTTTGCTGTCAGCTGCCGATGCGTCAATCTTGAAACTAATAGCAACGTCTTTGGAAATGCCAATTTTTGTGCTGGGCGTGAGTTATATCCCCGGTATATTGTCGTTGCATCCACACAAAGTGGAGTCTTGGGAGACTAGTATCTTCTTAGAACGAGTACAATTGCACTTCGCTAACTTTGTTATCTCCAATTAGGTGGCGGTACACCATCTCGAGGCGCAGGTATTTGCTTGAATCTCCCAGCACCTTTTACCTTGGAAGACTGTGAAAGTCTCGGGGCTGGTTTGACCCCGAGCTGTGTCTGAAATTAGTTTTCGAAGTACACTCCATAGTGCAATGCAATGATATTTGGAATCTTTAACATCTATCTGCTCCTTTTACACAATGGCGTGGTGTAAGCCCTTTGTCCATGCAATTGTACAATTGAATAATGATCAGGAACATGGCGATTCAACATACGTCACTCTTCAAGCTCGTCGGCGAAGAAATTGATGAGAATTATACATGATGCACAACAGTCAACTCACCCTGTACTTTCCAAATATTCTACTAGAAAGGAGAATGTTGGATATTAACGATTCTTTTCTCAGATACTGCTAAGTCTCAGTCCGTCTAGTTTTTTAAGTGTTGTAGGACAGCGTTTTAGTATAAATTAAGTCTAAGAGATATACGTTGAAATCGAGGGAAATATTGCATGTCCGTTGTATGCGGCTTTTTTGCTTCGGGGAGAGCTTGACAGGCTACTTGAAACTTAAATGCTAGGATTGTTTCGTCACATGGATCGTTAGCTTCGATGGCGTTTTCAAGGTTGCTCCGCATAACCTAATACTTCTACTATTTATATATATAGGTTATACGTACGTTACCTTTTTCTTAATTATATAAAAAGAGATATTTAGTTAACTAATATAAGGTTTAAATAGTTTAGTTTAAGAAAAGTGTAAAAATAAAAAAGATTTCTACTATTTAATATTTAGTCTACCCTTTTATTATATAGATAAAAAAAGGTTTATATATATAGGCTTAACTATAAAACCCGTCTATATAATAGTATCTTATATATATACTATTTAGGCTAGCCTTAGGGGTTAGCTACTTTGTACGTTTAAAACGTATAGAATAGTTTTTACCTATAGTTATATAATTAAGCACCTTAATATACATTTACACTTACCGTACGCATGTACGGACAGGGTGGGTTATTACGCCGAGCTGCTGCAGACCTAGCTATAGACCTAAACTCAAAATAGAGAAGGGATACGATGGGGGTAAGGAAGATATTTATCCGCGCAGGGGTATAGGTAAGAAGTTAGAAAACTTGTAGTCCTCAATAATGGGTTGGGCATGGGTTATTGAACAAGGCAAGAGTTGGCTACATTAATTATATTTAGAGAAACTCTTCAGGTTACGAAACACCTCGCGTGGTACGTATACATCAATCCGTTACACATGTAGCAAGCCGACTCTAGGGAGTACTTAAAGGAAGAATTAAACGTTATAAGAAGTTGAGCTCTTTTTGCGGCTAAAACTTTAAACGGGTTGAATAAGAGTGGATGAGAAGTGTATGGTGCGTATTATGAGGTCTAGCTAGGTAAGGCTCTAGGCCCTCTCAGGCTTGCCCGTCCATCATATCCTCACCTCACATCGATTGATAGTTAATTTTTCTTGTGAAAACAAGGCATAAAACGGCCTCAGGTACTGCACTTTATCGCCATTGCTGTCGTAATATCTATTGTAGCCCCATTCGCTGCGCTTTCCATAACGTTTCTAGTACATTAATGGCAGTCTTTGCCTAATCAATAGACCACCGCATTTAATCCTTTTCACAGGGAGGCTACATTCTCTTACATAAGAGAATGTAGCCCTTAACCAATCTATTTCTTCGCATTCTTCGCATTCTTAAATTCAACGCTTCATTCTCGGCGCTCGCGTTGTTTTCTTCTGCAAAATAGTAATGTTAAACGCTTGTTTTCTCTATTGCGCTGCATCAATAGCTGATCATTTTTCGCGTTATATCGAAGTGATTCCTCTATATCACCCAACTCTTGTTGCTTTCTAGCGAGAGCAGGAGTAATTGTTGTCTGAGAACCGTGAATCGAGGTCAAAGGAAGACAGATGAGACGTAGTTTCAATACTCGAGCCGACCTATACACTACTTTACATCAAAAGCTTATACCTAACCCCCCGCCCAGAAAGTTCCATGACTTTAATAAAAAGATTAAGCTATCAGTGGGTCCCATTAAGAGATGCCTGCCATTTCCAAGGGGTCCTTGTATTCGTTTTGCATTTCTCTCCACCCTCTTCCTCTTCGCGCACCGGTGATCGTCTTCTGGCGTAGCACTGCAGGACAAAGTACGATCCATCCAATATTAAGCTTGCTGCCAAGGTGATAAAACGATTATGAATAAAAACATAAACTGAATATAAATAGCTGCGGGGTTAATACAGTGGTTTCTCTATAGTATTGTTCGTGCAAACTACCAACAGCCTTACCACCGCTTGTAAGAATTCTAGACAGTTTTCCCACACTTTTTTATTCCACCGTCTGGCGCACTAATATAGGCAACTCAAACCGTACAATATTAAAGCGGATTTAGTGTGGTTAGGTTTTGTTCAGCTACATGAGAGTACCATATATACTATAGCCCTTTTACGGATTAGTGCAAGGACAAAAACAACCCAAAATTCAAGAAATACAATATATCTATGAAGTAATTTACACACGTGTGAATTAATTACCCTCTTCACTCTCAGCATTAGTCTCAATTAAGCCGTTTCTTAGTCTACCATTCTTGTCAGCTTCAGTGCTTACATACAGCTTAAGCAGCGTCAACAACGTGTGTCCGGTGTGACAAGGTATCAGGCGAGGTTACACCTTTTTAAAGGGCCAATCTACTTACATAAAGTTAAGAATAAGTTTGCCTATTGTATTCTACGCGTATATGCTGTATCACATATTACAGTAACACCTTCCAATATGGGATAGGAATTAATATGTAAGCGTCTAGGCAAAAGCTCTTCTCGTGTTCGCAACGTTCACACATATATACCTAGGTATGTAGAGCTGAGGATCAGCTGACCGGGCGTGTAGAGTTGTGAACCTATGTATGGAAAGAGAAGTATAAATACATCCCTTCCAGACCTATGTAGAAACCTCTATCCACAACCACAAAGATCTTCCTTCCTACACAAAAGAAAAAGAACATCTGCGCCTCCACCAAAAAAAAAACCATGAAGTTCAGTCTCTTCGCCATTGCTACCCTCCCCTTTTTGGCCGTTGCCAACCCAACCCCGATCGAAGCAACAACCCCAAACGAAGACCAATCCGTCGCTCCTCCCAGCGCGCAAGCAGACAAGGTCTGCTCGAATGCATCTGGACGGGAGCAAGGCTGTGATGTCGACCGGTTTAACGGGCAGCGAAGAGTGGCTGTGGCACCCGGCAAAACCTTTGGTGCGCGCTGCTTCGCCCACGGAATGTTTGTGGATGGGAACGATGTGTGGGATTATGTTCCTGGGTGGAACTGCTGGGTCTCTGCGACTTGGACGAATATCGGGTGTGAGAGTATGTTTGACTTTCTCTTTTAAACCCTTTATTTGTCTCTCCTACAAGTTAGAGGTGGGGCTAAAGGCACTGACTGTGTAACAGATGGAATCAGCCTTTGCGCCTAAGGTTGAGAGTGAGTGGTTGAATGAGGCCAAGGGGCCCTTTGGGGTAGGCTCGGAGTGTCGGCGTGGCGTAAAATGAACCCGCCTTATCTTAATGTCTATATGTCCGCTGTGAATCATGATCTTTTTAGTTTTAGTACTACCTAGGTAATGACCTCGATTCAACATCGATTAATCATTAGTCTAAATATACTAATAATAACTGAGATTAACTTCCACGGCACGTGACAGGACAAGAAGTACCTACATACATGTATGTATATAGGTATACTATATTCCTCCCCATGTATAGACAGACTTACGAACGAAGTTTTAGAGGGTTCCTTTTCCATACTATTTAGTTCCCTCTTACATTGCTGCGTTTTATGGTATACTTAGTACTTTTAGGCTGAAGCATACATGGTCAGGAGGGAATAATATATACTGTATAGCATCTTCAGCCTGGTTGTTGCAGCCTTACACTTATACAATACTATACACCAGATCTCTACAATAGTCCATTGGTAATATAACAATGAAGAGCATGGAAAACCGACACTTGGATAACTTTCTACGTTTTATGGGACACAAATGCAGTAATGTAAGCAGTTCACTTGAAAGGCCTGCTTGAGATGTAACACTCGAAACCACAAGGGCAAGACTCCACTCTTTATCCTTGTGCTAGGTATGACCGATTCCGGGAAAAGCACCCTGATTCAACAGTGTACCGGCGCAACCAGCGCACAAATCGGCCATAGTCTCCAATCCTGTACGCCGCCCGTCGAAGCCTAGAATACCGAAACTTAACTCACGTTATTGAACGAGGCACAAACGGCCTCTCGGTGCATTCTTTCATGTATGAGAACCACCACGTACTCATGATCGACACCCCAGGTTTCGATGACACTAACCGACCAGACATCGACACGTTGAAGATCGTATCTAGCTATCTGAGTGCGTCATTTGCGAACAATGTACGTCTCAACGGCATCATCTATTTACATCGGATTTCGGATAATCGACTAGGCAATTCAGGTCTTTGCAACCTGCACATGTTCAAGAAGTTGTCTGGCAAGCGAGCATGAATGAACACCGCCATCGCAAACGCCGTGTGGCGAGGCAACGAGCACCACTTGGGCGTGCCGCGAGAACAGGAACTCCTGCGCGCGGAAGCCCGACTATTTCGGCGACGTGCTTGCTGAAAGGGGCGACATCTTTCAGAATAGCGGAAAATGGTACTGGAATCGATGAACAGCGGTAATCCGGCCTACGCATTGTTTCCCATCTGATCCAGCAAGCCAAAACTCCTCCTCCCTACGATTACAATTCTTCACATCAAATCAAGAAAACGTAAGCAACAAGTTTCATTCAGCAAGCTCTACATGTTACTTTGAAAAAGCCTCCAATAATATCCACGTTTTACAATGCCACCTAAGTTCATCCATCCATACCATATCCACTTTTCCTATTCCTAACCAAACCCCCCTTTGGCGAGTCTTTGCGGCATCAATCATAAAAAGAAGCGTTGTCGTCACATATGTAAACGTTTTTAAAAAATTCTCCTCCTCTTTGAATCGATTCCTACTAGAAACTCTGCTTTTCGCCAACTAACATGTGTAAAAGCATCCGTGTTACATTCCAGAAAAGAAAATGCGTATCATTAGTTGCTCTACACGCGCGCGGCGTAACCCCAAGTTTTCTCCTATTAATGTTTGTGTAACCCCAACTCTGGCGCAGACAGACCTCAAAGGTCTGCTGATATGATACCCACATACACACAACCAACCCAATCATTCGATTAACCACACACACGAGAGGAACTACTCATCACATTCGTCACACGCGCGCGTGTCTAAAGCAGCGCGCGTGGCCTTACTAAAAACACACATGCATGTTGTTTAGTTTTTAATCTCTAACGTTCTACACACCACCACCCCTGCGCGGGTGGATGGTATGGTATGGTATGGATATTCATGCAACGCAACTTACACTAACGCTTCTATTTTCTGTAGTTGGTGAGTTTGGTCTCTAACTAGATATATAACTAAGGGCAGTAACCCCTTAAGTTTTAATAAGATAACCTATTATTTAGCTGTATAAAGTACGCTTTGGTGAACGAGGGGGAGGAGGAAGGAAGGAGGGGTAGGTAGGTAGGTAGGTAGGTAGGTAGGTAGGTAGGTAGGTAGGTAGGTAGGTAGGTAGGTAGGTAGGGGTTAGGTGTGTGTGTGTGTGTTAACCATAGGATCAATCGTAGTCATAGTTAAGGGAGGGAGGCAAGGAATGAAGGGAAGTTTTTTTTGTGTTTGGTGGGGGAGAGGGGGAAGGTTTTGAGAGTGTTATGTATGTATGTATGTATGTATGTATGTATGTATACAATTGTGTGATTTGAATTGGAACATGGGCAATGTTCGTTCCCATCATCTCACAACAAAGCACCCAATTTTTTTCCCTTTTTTTTTTTTTTTTTTTTTGGTTTGTTTT
>KZ805371.1:36319-173938 GCA_003073855.1 Periconia macrospinosa
TTAAGGATTTTATAGTATATATATATGTATATAACTTTAGTATACACATCTCCCTCTTTTTCTCTCTCTTTTTCTTTCTTTATGTTTATTACTTTTTTTTTTGCTCAGACACTCAAATTCTCCTTTCTCCACATTCACAATTCACACAAAACACCCCATCGGAATAAGGTCCTTTTTACATAATACATTTCTACGTTGTTATTTCTTCGTTTGTTCGAATTTTTTCCAAAACAAACATGCATTTAACCTCACACCCCACCTAACCCAGGGATATATATATATATAACACTAATCCATCCATCCGTACAATATACATGCGTCTGGATATGCTTTGACACAGGAGGAAATAAAAAAGACAGCCCAAAAAGAAAAAAAAAAGAAAAGATAAAACGCCATGCTTTGCAAACGAAAAAAAAAAAAACAACAACAAAAGAAATCGTATATCCCCCTCCCATCTATCTATTTCGTGACATCATCCGTTCGTACCAACCCATATGTTTAAACATCAGCTAAAAAGAAGAAGTAGTAGTAGAAAAAATAACGCTGCATTTGTTTGCCCACCGTATCCTTTTGATGTTATATGCTTGTGACTTCGATTTCTGATCACGGAATGTTTCTAAAAATTCCTCGAAGGAAGCGGCGCCGGTTGATTCTTGTACGGATTCGAGTCGGCAGTACCGTTCACATGCCCGTTGGTGGCGCCGTTGGTAGCAGTATGCGAGTTGCCATAGCCGCCCGTGTTAGCCAGACCATTGCCTCTAAAGTACTGGGCACCGTTTGATGCGCCATCGCCCATGTGCATGCCGCCGTCGCCGCCCTCGGCGCGCGCAACATCCATCTCCGTCTCGCGGCTCTGGTGGTGTTTAGTGCGCACGGCGGGCATGAAGTCGATGAAGAAGCTGAGGACGTAGAAGAAGTACACGAACGCGATGGTCCATTCGAGGATGGCGGCAGTGTTGTAGTGGCGCAGGCGGCCCATGACGCCAAAGGCGATTGCGAGCGCAACCTCTATGAGGATGAAGGCGAGCTTAATCCAGAAGCTGATGCGCAGGACGCTGTGTTCACGGAAATGGATGCCCAAGCGCTGGTACTCCCAGCAGATGAAGATGGCGGAGATGACGTAGCCTATTATAAAAATGGCCAGGAAGATGTTGTGGAGGCGGCCATGGTGGACCGTGTCGAAGATGGAGAGCAGGATGAGACCCGCGGCGCCGGCGATGGCGGCGACGATTGCGATGCCGCTGTAGATTTTCTGCCAGATGGAGGTGTTGGGTGCGAGTTTGCCCGTGTGTCGCAGCCAGCGCTCGAGAATGAAGGAGATGTCGAAGGTCACGACGGTTACGGCGGACATGGTTATGAAGAGGGGTTTGAGGTACGATGCACCCACATCTGTTGGGCAATTGTTAACATTGCTCTTTCTTTGTTCAATTGAAGGTCTGGAAGGCTTACCAGAGATGTAGGCGATCCTCTGGTTGGGATCCATGGAGACGTAATGCGGTCGTCCATCCGCAACCCAACTGACCAGCATAGCTATCAACATGGCCAGCCATACCAGCGACGAGAAGATGGGGACCGCCCAGTACGAGATGCCCCACATGATGGCTGAAGATTCTGCGATGTAGAGCCGAAATGGCCACCTTTGTAGTAATGACGGATTGCGTATGCTTTTGATGTGCGGATGTGCACGGAGAGCGATTTGATTGAGTGGTGGCGCGACAGTCGAGGAAGCACCAGGCGGTGATGCAGTTATGGAGGAGAAGTTATGGGGGAGAATTAGAATTATTGCACCACTATGATGATGACGAGGAGGAGGAAAGTTATAAAACGAGACGCAGGGCAATGGAAGGGGAAAGTTTAATTAAAGAAACAAAAAGCTTCGAAGCAAGAAAGCAGGCGCAGATCGTTTGACAAACTCGAAAGGGAAAAAAATTGGTGAGCAAGAATGAGCCATGATGTCACCTTGGCTAGATTGATGACCGAAACGGACGTGGCCAAGCTCCGCTCGCTCCCGGCACGGACGGGATCATGGATTCATGGACATAAGCGGACGACGAATCGGCGAATTACAAACAGTGGAACGTGGTTTAGAGTCAAGGGATGATGTAAGTAAACCGACGATGGGCGAGGCAGATCTCGTTCGCGCTGCATACGACTGACCTCGTCGAGCATGTGGGCTCAGTGGGAGACGCTTGGAAAAAAACGACGGTGGCTAAGCCATCACTTAGGCTTCGTAAGGAGTCGACGTAATCGAGAGAACACAGCCCTTTAAAGTTTGTAAAAAGAGCACGCGACAGCTTCGACTGCGGCCAGACTTGGCCTGGGTACATACGAGCATTGGCACCAGGGCATCAGTCAATGTGCTGAGTCGACGATTAGCTGTACACACCCTAGAGATGCGCGTCAACGGTGATGAAGGGGAAAATTGGACAGACCACAGCCATGATTTGATCGGTGTTGTACTTAGAGGCAAGGGAAATGCCGAGACGGCCATGTAAACGAGTGACGATGATTTTGTCATTCTGCTGCTTTGGTGGTGGGTGCAAAATGGCTCATGTTGTCGGGCACCGACCAGACCATGCTGTCACGTGAATCGATGACAAAGGAGCGATGATTAAGTAAGCTGGTTGTCAAACAAGCCAAACATGACCATCGTCCAGATTCCATGGTTCCGAACCGTCGTCCGCCCGTCCCCTCACTCTCCATGGCCCCTCATTCATTTCGCTTCCCGCGGGCTATTGAATGGCGACCATTTTAATCTCGTATTATTTCCCCCGAGCGAGCATCCTCATCTCCTGCAATCTCGAGGGGGAAAAGAGCAGGGAGCACATGTTTGTCTCCCTCTGTTGCACAAGATAGACTCTGATGGTTAGAGTGCGCAACCAAAACGACGCGTAAGAGCTCGATGCAGGGCAACAGCCACCCACGCGGGACATTTTACCTCGTCGCGCGTTGGCGTGCGGAGTAGAAGGTTACCCATCACCACTCTAGCTCACAGAATGACAAGATCCGACGCAATTCTCAAACGGTGCAGTTGCTCATCTTCATCTTTTCTCTGCCCGCATGCTTTAGTTCCGTGTCCCAGGCGGGCAGGCCAAAACGGCCCTCGCTTCGCTTCGTGAACGAGCAGGGCAGTCGATCAGGTCATTCGCAAAAGTCCAAGACAGGCCAGCAGGGAACATGGCTCCAAACCAGCGGCAATGGCGCCGCTTGAGAATGCCCGCGGGGCACAGTGCCGGATTGTTGGCCATGACTGCGGGCGTACCATGCGTATCGCTGATGGAGGCTTGAGATCTCGATCGCTACGTGATGGGCAAATTCATGAGGTGGTTTCAATGCGGGCCGCGGTTTGAGAAGGCGAGAAATTGAAAGGAAGAGGTTTCGCACGACCAGAAGGATGGCCCTGCGAGGTCGTCCTTTTTTTGTTTTGTATTTGATTGCATCAGCAAGAGAGCGAATAACTTAACACGTTGATTACGGTGCAGATTCAAGGTGCGCGAACGGGTGTTTGTAGCGGATGGATAGATTGATTGCATTGCTACGCCATGCTACGTAGTCTCATGTTCCTGCGCGGCTCGTGGAACCGGATTCTGAAGGTGAGATAGATTCGATTCGGTTCTTGATGGATGGTATACTTATTGGCAGCGGTGTCCTATATGTCTGTCGGCTTCCTACTTTAACTTATCATCACTGACTGAACTCTGAGGCATGATGTTCAGGCTGCGTCCCGATCACGTCGGAGATCTCATCTCCAGGATGGCCTCGTATGATCAACGCAGCCTGTGCAGATGGTGCAGACGAGGGAGAGGAGGCGAGGCGGTAACCCCCGCCGGCGTTTTGGGCCGCTGATTGGCCAGATAGGCGGAGCCTCTGCAAAGGTCGGTCGTGGTCGTGCATGCCTGGGGGTTTCACCTCTCGACCAATTCCAAGTTTGTTGTTTATTCCAACCACTCCTCCGCCCATACCTGTTCACTCCTTCTGGACCGACTGCGGGCCTCGTAACCGAACCGGTAATCCTCCCATCATGGCCTGCCACACACGTTGACGTTATTAACCACCCGCCTCTCCTCCTCCTCAGAAACACAGAGCATCAAATACTCAAAATCCCCCTTCAACACCAACCTCCTGGAACATCAGGACGCTCGATTCTATCCACTTTGACGCTTCATCACATGCCGGCTTTTTGAATGGCCTCCAGAAGGCCTGCACCGACATCCTTTTTCATATCTTCAACATGGGCAACACTCAGAGCAGTGACCGCCCCCGCGACCACAACAAACTGGCCAAGCCGAGGACGAGTTCCAATGTACGAGTCCGCGGTCAAAAAGCTGAATCTAACCAGAGCTCACTGGCCTCGCGATATGCGCAGCTTAGCGCAAAGGATCGCCAGCAGATCAAATCGCAGCTCCTCTCCCCGCTCGAAACTAACTTCGGCAACAGCCCCGCAGACCCTGAATCCAAACTTCATGTGATTGAGGACGTTGCTGCTCCCACTTCTGCTGCTTCAGCTGGTGTGCGTTCGTCCAGGACCAATTCCATGTCCTTCTTCGGTAGCAAGCGCGGATCCACCTCGAAGCTCAACAGCGTAGCAGGCTCAAAGGCGTCACTTCACGAGGGAATGGCTGCCGACACAGCAGTGAGGATCCTAGAGGATGTTAAGCGGAATGCTTCACCAGAAGACTTGGCTGCTCTTCGTTAGTAGCCTCCAGCCGCCCCGCTGTTTTGTCACTGATATACTGACCCTCTTGAAGAGCTCCAGTCTTCTCCGCCGTCCCCATCCCACCATACCTCGTCTACAGTTGACCAGGGACTCAGCCGTCACAATTCCGCAGCACCCAAGATGAATCGCCCCGGCTCGTCACTCATCAGGCGCCTCTCTTTAGTGGCCACACCTGGCTTAGCTACCCGTAATTCATCCGCAGATAAAAACCGACGGACATGGAGTTCGTGGAGGACACCTCACCTGGACCCGCAAGAGGAGGCAAAGTGGCATGCGGAAATGGCGGTTGCCAGCCCTCCCACAGCGCTGGCAGCACTCCATCAGGCTGAAGAAAGAAGCCGTTCGCCCATCCCTCGTGCGCTGACGCCTGGTGACAGGCAATACTCCCAACTAGGGTCACTACAGCTGGGAACTCTGAGAATCGCAAATGGGGACCCTTCTCCTGCCCCCAGCAAGGCGTTCGAGAGTCTTTCCAAGGACGCCGATTACTTTACCCAAACAGACGTGGAGGATTCTCCAATCATGATGAAGACTACGAAGCAACGCGGGCATGGGAGGAGTAAGTCTGAGATTATGCCGGCCAGTCCCCCACTGTATCGCAAGCTGCGCCTTTCCACCTCGATCAGGAAATCCAAAACCGCGTCGAGGTGCGATAGCCCGCAAAAATCTGATAATTCAACAAAGCCAGCAATTGTCCCGAAATCAGAACCTTTACCTCCACAGTTTGGGGATGATGATGATGATGAACCTGAACCGATGAGACGTCTGAGGGTGATGAACAAAAGTGCTGAAACCTTTGCGACTATGTCCACACACTACCAGGCGACTGTGGCGGACGAAACATCGCACACAGAACCGCATGTTGACGAGGGTTTCGTCTCTGACGAGGATCAAAAAGCTCATGAGGAGGCGTGTCGCATAGTCAATAAGACTTTGTTCGGCGAGCCGCTTACAACGATACATTCATTGCCGCTGGGAAATGTGTCAAGTACTACGTTGAATACAAAACCGCCGGTCTTGAATTTGTCATCATGTGAGGCCGCTATACCGACAGCAGACCTTCCAGAGTTAGAGGGCAACCCTACACTGACGACTCCGTCACGGCTCGATGGAAAGGCGATACGTCCTGCAGCGAAGAAAGGAGACTCAGGTTACTCTTCGGCGGGGAGCTTTGCAACCGTGCAACGTCAAGCTATGAGAGAAGGAAGCCTTGCGCTTTTCGAAGAACGCTCACTCAAACAGGAAGTGTCACAGAACAGCAGTCTTGGCCAAGCCAATGTTGCACCAAACGAAACCTCCCCCAAAGCTCCAGAGCAAACAGTTTCCAGTTCTGAAAATGTCACACATCGACCGGCTACGTTGCTTATTCCGAGCAGTGATAAGCAAATCACTTCTGGTCAGCCAGCTGGAATAAAATCCCCAGGAACACCAATGTCTGCCCAATCCAAAGCTTCCGTCGACAGTAAATCAGCCATGTGCCAACGCCTGCAAAAGCGACGGCCATCACAACAAGAGCTGCCCGCTGTTGAATCTTTGAGCCCTACATTTGACCTCACCATCCCTGATGTGCCCCATGAAACGAGGCGTAAATTCATGACAAGAATGGCAGAGACGCCGAGTATGGACCGTCTGACGCAAACCTATCCTAACGACCATATTTACAGCGAGGACAGCAAAGATCAATCGTTGGTCAGCAATTCAGTCAAGTTTGCCACAGAACCCGAGGCTATAGGAAAGACTATCCAGAGCTCTGCTACGGCTCAGCCAGAAATGACAGAAAGAAAGAGATGGTCCTTCCTAGAGGACAGCAAGCCTGCCGACGCGGACGAACGGCGCGGGGGTCTACGCCGAAACCTGTCCTTATTCCGGAGCAAGTCTAAATCTAAAGCGGACAAGAACACCTCTTCGGAAGGAGAAACAAACGAAATGCCTATGCTAGTGGACTTTGGTACCATCGGCACTGCACTTGGTCGATCTCCTTACGACGCCGCCATAGATGCCGCATTCAAACCCACCGTCGCCACACCCATGCATCCGCACCAGATGGGGGACGCGATGTCACTGCCACGCGCCAAGTGTCTGGTGAAGATGGACGCCCAAACGGCGTCCGATTACGCGCGCGCACGCAGCAAAGACCGCTCCCAAGCTCGGCCAGCAATGCCCCAGCGACCCAAAAGCTTCCACCAAGCCAGCTACGACGGCAGCAGTGATCCGATGGGATACCGAGTACCGCGACCTCAGACCTCCTACTGCGACAGCGATATCCCCCCAGTACCCGCGCTGCATCCTACGCACATATCCAACACCACTCTCTCTACCACCACCCACACGTCAACACCGTCGTCTGTCCAACCCGACCCTACCACCAACGCCAACCGACCCCCTATGGTTCGCGCCAGCTCGACAGGCCGAGGCCCCGACGCGACGCAAATTGTCAATCGGTACGATCAGTACGGCGATTGGGAGCCGTGTCCCGTAGAATGGGAAGCGCGATCGCGCACGCCCATCCCGGGACACGGTGGACAGCGACAACGCTCGCATTCCTCGTCGTCGCCGCAACGGCAGCAGTATGAGTATCATTACCCAGCGTATAATCCCCATATGCAGTACCCACAACAACAACAGCACCAGCAGCACCAGCAGCACCAGCACCACCAGCACCAGCACCAGCACCAGCACCAGCACCAGCACCAGCACCAGCACCAGCACCAGCACCAGCACCAGCACCAGCAACAGCACCAGCAACAGCAACAGCAACGTCCACAGTCTCAAAAGAGTGCTAGTACGTATGGACGACACTCGTTACCATCGCAAGTTTCGTACCGCAATTCCATCGAGGGTGGTGGGTACGGCGGTATTGCAAAGAGTACCATTACCAATACCACTTGTCTTGCACCCGGCCGCCAGTTGCACAGCTACAACAACAGCTTGAACCGTAGGTTCGCCTCGGCAGGGTATTACAGTGGCGGGTACATGACTTGATCTTCTTCACATGGCATTGCATCATCCATCTCGTTACGTGTGTGCGTGTGTGTTTCTCTCTCTCTATCCCTCTTTTTTTAAATCATCTTTTTGATATACAATCATACATCCATATACCCCGTTTTTTTTTCCCCTTTTATCTAACTACTGCATTTTCCTGGTTGTTCAATTCCCGTCGTTGCGGAAATGCAAGTCCACACATATACACACATTACATATACCTAGACGCATATCCAAAAAGCGCAGGGTTGCGCTCACTTTTCATCTTTTTCCTCAACCCCTTCCTGAACAGGTTGGCTGGATGACTGGCGCACAATCATTATTTTCTTTTCTCCTTTCTTGTTCTTTCTTTCTTCTTGTTGTGAGTGAGCATTTCTGCAGGTCGGATCGATGGGTGCTTTGTCTTGTCTTTTCTTTTCTTGATGAGGTGAGATGGGGAGATGGAGATATTAGATACATACATACATATGCAAGTATTTATCTACATGTCGCGGGCGCGCGCAATGCATACATAGATGGACGCAAAGAAACCGTTAGCTGAATCGGGGGGTGAAACACAAAACTAAAAAGAATATACATATACAACAATACACTACACTCATAAATCTCTCTCTATATCTCTTTTTCTTTCCTTTCTTTAAGGTGAAAAAAACGAATACACTAACTAATCACACGTATGTAACTATCAACCTTGGAATCCTTTTTGAAAAAAAAAAAAAAAAAAAAACATGCTATGTATACACACATGATGCTGCCGGCGGCGGCGGCACTCACATGCACGACACCCTTCACCTCTCTTAAAAAAAAAAAAACAAGATAACACACACACACACACACACACACACACACAGAGCGCGGCATTTCTATTTTGATTACACTGCACAAACCCCTTGTTCCTCAACAAAAAAAACGATTGCACGCGCACATGTGCTGAGTAACATTAACGACTCGGGTAGATGCATACCTACATACCATGAAGCATGCAGGTATACCTGAATCTGACACACACACACACACACACACACACACACACACACACCGGATGAATGGTAGGATGAATACATACCTACATATAGGGTAATTTGAGTAAAAACCAAGACTTAAAGACGTGTGCAAAAAAAAAACAGTAAACAAGAAAAAAAAACCCTCAACGCAAACAACGCATCGATCGATCGATCGCATGCGATCTAAAAGATTACATGTTTTTTGGGGGGGGGGGGGGGGTTTTTCCTTTGTCGAGTGAGTGGGTTATTGGATTATGCTGCTTGCTAACTACTGCTATTGATGTACATAGTTAACGTTACCTACCTAGTGTGATGAAAAAGGTAACTAAAAAAAAACCGCAAACAACGATGCGATCTAAAACAAAAATACCTCTTCGTTTTTCTTCTTTCTCGAGTGGTTGCTAACTACTGGTATTGATTGATGTACATAGGTGGATGATATAGCTCATGTGGGGCGATGGGCGGGCAAAGCGGGCTGTCGGTGACGTACCCGGTAGGTGTGTAGGTAACAAAGAGGTCCCAATATGCAACTGCACGGCAGAAGATTGGGAATTTTCGCGCGCACGGGAGAGTAAGGGGACGAACGGGAACGGGCGGGCTGAAAAGAAAGCGCGCGCGGGATTTATGCTGGGATTAACTAGGTAGGTGGATGGGATGGGCTGGATGGATATGATGGGTGAGGGATTTCCAAGGCAGAGAGAGAGAAACAGAGGAGGGGGGGAATAGACGGTGTGTGAAAGAGAAGAGATCGGGTACCTGTACCTGGGGGCGGTGTCATCATAATAGTGGAGTAGAGTAACTATTAAGTAGTGTAGAGTATAGTTGGTTAGTTAGTTACCGCACATTCACAAGCTTGAAGACGCTGGGGTGAAGAAAAAAAATTGTTTGTGCCTTTGGCCGGTCCTCCGCCTCGCCTCGCCTCGCCTGCCCTGACCCACCACGCACCAATAATACCAACTAACCACCATCAACCACGCCATCCATAACCGAACCGCACGCCCTTCTTCTTCCTCTTCTCCTCTCTCTCTCTCTCTTCCTTCTTCTCTCCTACACTCCTCCTCTTCTTCACCACCCAAACAACCATCTCAACCCCAAGGGTTCCATCCAATTGCCCCACCCCATCGCGACTCGCCTTTGGTCGCCCAGCAAAGGCACGCCCGCCCACCACGACCAAGGCCCTGCTCTTCTCCCACCTCCTCCAACTTGTATCCGTTCGCGCTCCGCGCCACACCCTCAACAACATCCCCCCTCCCGCTCTCCTTCTCCTCGCCCACCACTCCGCGAACATTGACGCCTAACGCCCCCCTCGAGCGTGCTCTGTTTGGTTCCAACGCCAACCATCCCCTAGACGCTGACCCCCTCCAGCTGCCGCATAAGAGCCTCTTAGCGGTTCTTCTCCTTCACGGGGAAGAGTCGACGAGACCTCTCACCTCGCAATCCAGCAGAGGTTTCGAGCCCTTTCGCCCCCCTTAACCCCACAAACACCTCCTCTACCCAACAACCCCTTCACCACTACTTCCCTATCCAGGGCATGGCACCTTCTGCTATCTCACCTATCCCGGATTACAAGCTTTCACTTCAAGACTTGAAATCCGTCGACCAGTCTCTGGGTGCTGCTCAGAACCCCTGCCTCCACCATGGCGTCGCCCAGTCCCTCTCCAAGCAGCTGATCGCCAACGCCCTCAAGGCCCGCGTCGACGCCGTCGACCCCGACACGTGCGACCCGGGCGACGACGATGCCTTCTTCGTAGCCGACCTGGGCGAGGTCTACCGCCAGCACCTGCGCTGGAAGAAGAATCTTGCCCGCGTCAAGCCCCACTATGCCGTCAAGTGCAACCCGGACCCGCGCGTCATCCACCTCATGAAGGAGCTGGGCCTCGGCTTCGACTGCGCCTCCATGAATGAGATCGAGACGGTCCTAAACATGGGCGTCGACCCTTCGCGCATCATCTACGCCCAGCCCTGCAAGACCAAAGCCTACGTCCGCTATGCCGCCCGCGCCGGCGTCAAGCAGATGACGTTTGACAACCAAGACGAGCTCTACAAGGTCAAGCAGCTCAGCCCAGACGCCGAGCTCTACCTGCGCATCATGACGGACGATTCCGCCAGCCTGTGCCAGCTCTCCAACAAATTCGGCGCCTCGACCAACGACACGGGCGACCTCCTCGAGCTCGCGCGCAAGCTCTCCCTCAACGTCGTCGGCGTGGCTTTCCACGTCGGCTCCGGAGCCTCGGACCCCTCGGCCTTCATCAAAGCCGTGCAAGACGCGCGCTTCGTTTTTGACCAAGCCGAAGCCCTCGGCTTCACCATGCACACGCTCGACGTGGGCGGCGGCTTCACGGGCGACGCCTCCTTCGAAGCCATGGCCGCGGTCCTCTCCTCCGCCCTCGACGACTACTTCCCGCCCTCGATCCGCGTCATCGGCGAGCCGGGGCGCTACTACGTCGCGACGGCCTTCACCATCGCGTGCAGCATCATCGGGCGCCGCACCGTCAACGACGCAACCCTCGGCACCACGTCCTACATGCTCTACATGAACGACGGCGTCTACGGCAACTTCTCGTGCATCCCCTTTGACCACCAGAAACCCACGCCGCGCGTCCTCAAGTGCGCCTCGGACCCCGTCAACACGTTCCTCTACGACTCCCACGTCTCGGGCTACGACACCCCCGGCATGACCGAGTACTCCATCTGGGGCCCCACGTGCGACGGCATCGACAAGATCCCCGACACCCACTGCTTCCAGCAGGTCATCAATGTCGGCGATTGGTTGTACTTTGAGGACATGGGCGCCTACACCAAATGCTCGGCCACCCCGTTCAATGGGTTCCCCGCTGCGCATGACACGGTGTATGTGTGCAGCGAGCCTGGGGCCGCGGCTTTGTTGGACTTGTAGATAGATGGATGGATGGTAGATGTTTAGTAGAGGATCGTTTCCCTTAGAAAAGGGAAGTGTGCGTTTTTTTTAGTTTAATAGTTTCGTATTTGGGAATCTATTGTTTTTAAACGCTCGTTTTCCCCCTTCCCCTGTCCCTTTCGCTGGAATTCCTGATATTGTTGGATGTTTATTACATATTTCAATTCTTTTTTTTTCGTTTTCTTTCGTTTATTTACTCTTGGTAGATAGGGGAGGAGCAATACAATTAAGTTGCGCGTTCGTCGTCGTATTATAGCTGGTTGCGGCTTTTGCGGCTCTAAAGAGGGTTTATTTGTGTATAGAAGAAGAAGAAGTAGTAGTAGAAGAAATCAAAATAAAAAACGTTTGTTAGGGGTTTACAAAAATATATATAAAAAAAACGATAGTATAATATATATATATGTATACATGTATTCACGTATATAGCAAGCACGTATATTAACATTCAAACTAGAGATAGTCTACTATACTATACAGGGAAAAATTTACTTTATACCTTATACCAAAAACCCTTTACCTTTTTTTAAAAAAAACTTCTTATACCCAAAAACACGCATTCATTATGTATAAAGTAAAACCTTTTTTTTTTTACAACATTAAACCCCCCCCCCCCCCTAAAAAACATCTTTAAAAAAGGTACGTACGCTATACTTATACATAGTCCTACATACACACACACACACCTATAAACCCCAGCAATCATCCTATCTATTATTAAAGTACCTTACCTTCTCTAAGTACATACATATATAACCTTCCTTCCCCTTTTAACAAGGATTCTTCTTACCGTGGGTGGGTTGGTGGGTGTAGGTAGGTAGCGTAGGTAGCGTAGTTTTGAGGTGATGTGACGCTTTTAGCGTGTACGTACGTACAAAGGGTAGAGTTAAGTATGTGTGTGTGTTGTGTTATGTTATGTTATGTTATGTATAGTTCTATGCTGTTGCGTAAAAAGTGCGCTAGGGGGGTTTGTTTATGTAGGTAGGTAGGTAGGGAAGAAAGAATAGAGTGGGTTGTTATTGAATATTGAATGTTGAAACGCGTGATTATTATATATATGTGTGTGTGTGTGTGTGTGTGTGTCACTACGGGGGCGCGCGGCTGCGAAATGTATGTTGGGAATTGAGGTGTGTGTGTGTTTTATGTGGATGGATGGTTTGTTTGGTGTTCCCCTTTCTTTCTCCCTTTTTTTGAAAAAAAGAAAAAGGGAGGGAAGGGGGTTGAGTTGGGGGGGTTTATGGGGTATTTGGGGATTTTGAAGGGTAAGAGGGGGGGAGGATATATTGATATGTGTGTGTGTGTGTGTGAGAGAGAGAGAGAGAGAGAGAGAGAGAGAGAGTGCGGGTTAAAAAAAATTTGAATTGGAGGACGAGGGACGTCATTCAATGTCAACGATTTTGTAGTATATACAATGATTCTTCATGTGGTTCAATCTATAGAACAAAAAAAAAAGGATGTATGTACAATATATACATGCAATATGTAAAGGAAGCTATAAAAAAAGATCTTTCTGTGTTGATCAATCAAGACACATCTGAGAAGGGGCACGTTGCTTCCTCGCTGGCTTATTGAGGTGCATGCATCTACGGAAGGCACTGCGAGTACCACTCACTCTGCCTCTTGCAAGTGCCCTGCGCGCAAGTCGTGGGTCCCTGGTACCCGTTCCCACCGCACTGGCCGTACAAGGGCGAACCGCCGGGGCTAGACGTAGGCGTGGAGGTAGGGCGAGAGGTCGCGCTCGTCGTGCGCGAAATGGTGGTGCTTGACGATGTTGGTGGGTTGGTTCCGCCGCCGCTGTTGAAGGTCGATCCGATGGCGCCGAACTTGATGTTGCTGTAGATGACCTGCGAGTTGGGCACGTTGGCCTCGAGATCGACGGGCTTGCCCGAGTCGATGCTGCAGGTTCCGCGCGCGACACCGGGAGCGGAGGGGTCCTTGTCGGTGGGGAAGGTCGAGTCGAGCCAGAGCATGTTGACGGCGTGGTCGTCCCAGACGGAGAGCGCGAGCACCATGCCGCGAGAGAGGGAGCCGCCCATGGCATCGAGACCGCCGAGCTGGGCAAAGTGGTTCTGGTCGCCGAAGGTCGTCTTCTGCTCCTTGCAGTAGGCGTCGGTGATTTTGTCCGACTCGGTGATGCCGCTGACCTTGGAGACCGAGTTGTTGATCACGACGCCGTTTTGCACGTACTTGCGGCGGATCTCGGTGAGCTTGCCCGTGTCGGTGTTGTCGGCCGTGACGAATTGCGTCACGACGGTGAGTTTCTTCTTGCTGTCGACTTTGAGGCCCGGGCCGTAGAAGGATTTGTCGCCCATGCGGAAGCTGTTGAAGTCACAGCCGTCCTTGTCGCAGACGCCCGAGTAGCGGTCGTCGCCGTCACCGCATTCGGTGCCGGAGCAGCGGTACTGGGACTTGACGGAGCACACGTGCGGGGTGTAAGCCGTCGAGATGGAGTTGGCTTCCCAGATGTCCATTTCTGCGCAGCACGCGCCGTATTTTCCGCTTCCGGCGTTGCCGTCATTGTCGCTTGGGTCCCAGCCTTCGCTGTTGGCCTGGAGAAGGGGAGAAAGTTAGCATGTGAGTAAAAGAGAGATATGGCTGGGAAATGTCCGTGTAAAACTTACCTCGCCGTTGATGAACTTGATGTCATGAGGGCATTGGGTATCGCAGTAACCAGTGCCGTACTTGGCTCCGGCCTTGTTGCCAGAGAATCTTGCAAGGCCGCCATCCTCGTCCATTTCAATGAGATACAGAGCTCCATTCAAGCCACAGGGCAACTGCGAGGTGTCGACATCGAAGGTAAACTCCTTGTTCAGGAGTTTGAACATCTGGTACTTGGTATCAGATGCCATCAAGTACAACCTCGAACCGATGCTCTTGCTGTAAGGCCCTTCGGTCACAAACTTGAGCGTAAGAGCTCCTCCAGAGGCTGTGACACCGTACGTGCTAGTGTAATCAGCGCCGTCCAAAGCACAATTGGCCGCACAAGTTTTGGCATCAGGGCAAAGCGTAGTGTTCCACTTGTTGCCATCATAGCAGTTTGTGCTGCCGGAGGTAGTGTGGAGCCACCGCCAGTTGGCATCGAGCGTGACCTTGGTCTGAAGGGTAGTGCAACCACTGGCAGTGCAAGACTGGATAGGCATGGACGGGTGGTTTTCCGTAGTCAGGGTGCCGACCTGCTGCGCCGAAGCGCCTGCGGCGAGGAGAGACAAAAGACCGATCTTGGAGAACATGCTGGGCGGATACAGAGGCAAGTGGAGGCGTGCTGGAGAAAGTCAGTCGAACAAGCGGATCGTCCATCTTATATAGACCTCAATGCTTCACTGAAGCCAGAGATCTCATCGAAGAGCTTGTGCAGCACGATGTCCTTCCCTGAAGCTATTAGATTGATCAATATACTTCGGAGCTGATTCCCCGCCTACAAACCTCATGTTGTCTTAGTCTTGGTGTTGTTTGTTCCGCAAAGCTCAAGAATGCCATGAACGCATGGTCCCCTAAGAACAATCTATTTTGCCAGATGTGCGGGTCTTTTTGTTGTCCACGAGCGATGTAAATTGCAAAAGGGGCGAGGGCCGGGACGATACCCCGTGGAGCTTGTGAGGTTCAAGCCGACGAGACCAAGCGCCGAGGATGAGTACGGGTACAGCACATAAGAAGGACGTACGATGGTATTCTAGAAAGCTTCTTGAGTTGGCGTAGCGTGCCGACATGGTGCCCTTTTGGGTACTTTGTATATTAACCTGCAGTGATGTGACTGGCGGAAATCAAACCCGCAGGGACCAGAATAACTTGCTCGCAACTGTCAGATGAGCCCATGACAGAGGCTCGATATTGCACCGTTACCGAGGGGCGTGATAACCTAAAGAATAGAGGCGCTGATCCATATTGCTTGTTCAAAGAAGCAGACTGGGCTCGGTCTGGAATTGTGAAGAACGTCTTGGACTTCGCTTGTTGCACGCGAGACGTACTTATTTAACGTGTATTGACTTCGTGGCTAAGGAGAAAAAGTAGGATGAAAATGGAGAGACAAACACATATCGTCTCCTTGGCGGTCGTAGAAGCTGCTACAGCTTCCTGACTCTATATCTTTATTGGCCATCTGGAACAAGGTAAAACCATGGCTGCATGCACTGAGGAATCGTTATTTTTCACCATGCTATACTGCCGGTGTTATATCGGCAACAAAAGGGCGTCATCCGCGAACCTCAGGAAACGGGTGATGCACAGATAGCATGAGGTGTGAACAAGGGCGCCCAGGGCTTGGAGCAGGATTAAGGCCACGAGCGCCCAGCAGAAGCAGTCGCTGCTCAAGCCCGGTTTTCAGAAAGGATTCATTTTGGGGAACCTGGGGTGAGGAACAATCAATATAGGCGATATTAGGGTGTGGGGGAGGTTGGTGTGGGGTGAGAGCGGAGGACAAGGTCCAGAACGTGGTGCGCCACAGTCTCTGCTCACGTGATCTTAACTTCACCAGCCACACTACCCAGCCACATTTAAAACAACATCACGTCCCTTTTGCAAAGCTTCATCGCTCATCTCTCGTCTCGCGCGTGAAACCTGAGATCTGATCCCACCAGATCATCGCTCCTCGTATTCACTTCGCTTGCATTGAGCTCAAAGTTTTATTGTTAGCAACTGCCGGGAAATCAATGCTGCCTTGGGGTTGGTTAGTACCATTTAGGAAGGAAACTGTAGGGGGTCTCCTTACTGACCTATCATACCCCCGTCGACTTCAGAAGATTCTTCCCCTTTCAACCGAAGGAATCGTCTAGACCAGCCTTGCTGTCGCGATGCCTCATGCTGGAATTGCCCGAAGCCTTCACAAATGCAAAGAGCGACAAATTTCGTAGATATTCCCAGCGGAATGGAATAGAAAAGATTCACTTTTCAAGAACATTGAACTAGAGCATGGACCTCTTCGTATTTCGCCCGGGAAACTAACTTGTAAGAGATGCCACACATATACGGCCCCATTGATGACCTATCTGTGGGTTCTGTGGCTGCCGCCACACTGTGCCAATATTGACTGTGCACGCAGCTGAGACTGAATACGAGGTCCACGAGCAGTCGCGCGCGTTCACTCCACAAAAGGTTGGCTCCGTTGGGTTCCCTTCAAAACGCCATTTCTCGCTCGGGGCGCTTCCTCGATGCTTAACCGTCGTTCTCTGCTCGTGTTTGCTCTCAGTGAGTGACATTTATCGCGTGGGGATAGCAAAGCCGCCAAAATGAGGAGCCTCAGAGTATATGCGACTGCAGCCGTTGCGGCAGTGGCGCGCGCAGTCCCGCAGAGTATGTTATGCCCTTCTCTTTGCACTTCGACATCGCTTCGACTTTAGCCTACTTAGGCGCATTGGTTTTGGCGATGCATGCGAATTATATTAAGATCGGGATACGATGTTTATACTATTACCTACCTAGATCACGAGAAGAGACTAATGACTTCGCGTAGAAACACCGATGGTGAGGCCTGGCTTCAACGCGACTGCGACAGCGACAACTGCTTTTCCGCCCAAGCCAACCGAATTAACCTGTCAAGCGGAGTGCGATGTACGCTACCCTGAGTTGCAAGCTGTGTCGTGGGTCCGCAAGGACCAGATCGACTTTTACACGACCATCACAGCTGGCACTGTCTCGATTGTCACTTACATATCTGACAATCAAACACAAGAGCCCCAAACAAACACAATCCCGGGATATATCGACCCGGAATACGATTTATGGAGGCCTATCTCTACAAACGAGGCGGGGACTGCTTTCATCGTGGTTTCTACTTCTCTGTCAAAATCTTACTCGTGGATTACACTCACCTATCCAACACCTTACCTAGACTATCCATCTGCTTACCACTGGAGTGGCACTCTGTCAACATCATCTGCTTGTGTAACTGCTACTGACCTCGCATTCGGAGAGCTGACACAGCATCCCGAGTATCCTCAGCCCAAAACTGCAGTGCCCTACGAAGATGACTACGTGGGAGCAGAGTATACACCTATACGAATAGCTGCGCAGGAGAAACCAGACAACTCATGGTTCAACAGTGCTTTCCCAACCGAGCCGGCTTTCATGTCTTGCTCTTCAGTCCAAGGAAAGCGTCCAGGAGGGGCTGATGTATATGCACCAAAATTTGTCTGGGACACGACCTCGTTGACCTCATCCGTTAGCAGACGACCGATCCACGTTGAAACCTCTACAGATGGGTTTGAACAGCATAGCAAACCAGACAAATCCATAGACATCCCACCGCCACAGCCGACGGAAACTGGTTTTGAAGATACTTCAACATTCATGTCCGCGCAACCAACGCGTCCCGGAGTCATTACGCCGTCGATACCCCCAAAGCCGTCTTCTGCAAACAATGCCAAGCTGCCGGATCTGCCTGAGATTACGCCACCTCCAGTACCAATATACACACCCTCTCCAACCGGCTCCATACTGATACCCACAATCATCGATGGGCGACCTACGGCAAGCCCTGGGTACGTAGTACCTGGTTCTCGCGAGACAGCCTCCATCGGACAAACCATAACAGTGGACGGGCGTCCCACGGTGGTAGGCCCACCGCCTGCCACATTCACCATTATACCCACCACTATCAATGGCGAGGCGACTTCCGCACCAGCTTATATTATCGCCGGAACCAGCACCGCCAGTATCGGACAGACGGTCAATGTCAACGGTCAAACAACCGTACTTGCCGTGCCGCCGCCACTCTTCACGATGCTCCCCACTACCATCAATGGCCAGGCAACATCTGTCCCCGGGTACATCCTCAGTGGCGCAACGATTGCGACATTAGGCCAAACCGTTTCTGTCAATGGAGCATCCACCGTTCTCAGCGCCCCAGCTCCCTACCTCACGATGCTTCGCACCACCATCAATGGCGTCGCCACTTCCGTTGCCGCATATATAATATCCGGCACATCGACGGCCTTCCCAGGCCAGACCGTTACCGTCAACGGTCAAACCACCGTGCTTCCTAACGCAGATGTCACAATGACTTACATCCCAACAACTATCAACGGCGTAGCAACATCGATTCCCGCGTATATCATCTCCGGCTCTTCGACCGCCTTCCCCGGCCAGACTATAACACTCAACGGCCAAACCATCGTCTTGCCGGACCCAGACGTCGTTTTGAGTAGCATCACCACATCGATCCTCGGCCGCATGACAGTCATCCCGGTGTATATCATCAGCGGATCCATCACTGCGACAATGGGGCAAATCGTTACATTAGCCGGGAAAACGACAGTGCTGCCTACCATGGCCACGACGTCTGGCAGCGGCAGCGAGGCGAGCTCGTTGTTTGGAGGTCCTGCGAGCACGGCGTTTGGCGGTGCGAGAGAAACCGGGAAGAAAGAAGGTAGTGGCGCTAGTCTAAAGGCGTCGTTTGGTGTGTTGCTAGGCGGAATCGTGTGTGCGATTTTGTGCTAAGGATGAAAGGTTTTTCTATGAAAAGGATAGGATCGGGTCGAGTTGGTTTGTTTCAACAATGATGACGATATTGTAATGGTTTAGCGGTATACCCCCATGGAAAAGGCATTGTAATATATTATAGCATAGCATAGCCTAACGAAATCTCATGACAACATGTAACCCACAAACATCGGAGTCTTTGCTCATCTGACAAACAATGAGAATCTTGCATCCCACGCAGCAACAAACCAACCCAGCATCATCACATCCCCCCAACCCCCGGGAGCCTATCCATCCACCCATCCACATCCTCTCCCACCGTATCCCCCACTCTACACAGGTTCTTCACTTTGGGAGATTGTTCTGTGAGGAGCGTGCAGTTGCGCAGGTAGCAGTGGTTGTCCATGGCGCGTTGGAGGGAGTTGGATTCCCAACCGAAGATGTAGTCGGCGTGTTGGGCGTAGCCGGTGCTGTGGGTGGTTGCTAGTGGTGAGTTGTGGTTCTGGAGCAGGGCGGAGGGGAGAAAGACTTACTTATCGCCATTCGATAGATAAAGAGGCTGACTGCCGTCCACAGGCCACTCGTTGAGATCGTTGAAGGAGGTCGTATCCCACATGACCTGTGTAGAATCCCCAGCTTTGTTAGATCCAGAACACCCACGAACGATGGTATATAGAGGAGTTGGCAAGAAGAATGACTTACCTCGAACATGACCTGCGGAACCTTGACCGGATGCGAAGCTGGGCACGTTCCATTGACAATAGGAAACGCCACGGGTCCACCGATCGGATGCGCCATGTGATCGCTGTGATTAGGACTATCGAGGTTCTTGCCGTCCCAGCATCTACATTCCAACCGGTTTCATTAGCACATATCCAAACATCCCTCCTTCTTTCCCTATCTCCTTCTCCACCCGTCCCTTCAAGAAACTTACTGCGGAAATATAATATTCGATCTGATCCCCCCGGGACACGGTTGGCGCGGGAAGTGTTCAGTATCCCAAACAGGATCCATACAAGGCGGGTACGGGCTACCGCCCCAGTTGGGTTGCGGGTAGCAGCGGTAGCATTGTTGTTTGTTTTTGCCTAGGTTGGTGGAGTTGCGGCGCATGGTGTCGCCTGTGAACATGCGGAAACCCTGCGGGTGTTGTTAGTTTTGGGTTTTTGCTGGGAGGAGGGGAAGCGTCGTACAGGCGTGAATGCGGTACTTGCGTTTGGAGCGGATGAAGTGTAGTAGACAGTGATCCCGCCTTCGTCGCCGGGGTTGAATTGGTTAGCGATTTGCGGGATGCGTTTGTAGGTGTTGTTTCGGGCTTTGAAGTACAGGTTTGCGGTCCAGTAGTTGGAGAGGTCTTGGGTGAACTTTTTTGTTTTGCGAAACACGTATTGTCAGATATTGTTTTGTTGTTGTTGGGTTTCTGGAGATATTGGGGGCTTACGTGACAGGAAGTACATGAGGCAAACTTGGATATATCGGCATAGGGCATTGAAGCGTTGAAAGCGTCCTGGATCAGACAATGTTAACTACACTATTGCTGTGAATTTTTGACGAGAAATTTATACCGAGCCGACTATCTGGTGCATATGTGTGGAAGGATTCATTCCGGGGTTTACAAGCCTGGCGCTATCAGCTCAATTACGCTGAAGCCGGGGGGAATTTGGACCGACTAACGGATCGAGGCGCTCAATGACAATCTGAAAAGTACCTTAGCATTTCCTGCTCAAACCAAAGTATCGGTTTTAGAGGATTACCTGTGAACATCCAAATCGTAGCATTGCACCGGGTCCTCTGATGCCTCCTCCACCCAACATTGGCCCATCTAGCTCAACCCCACTTTGAGATGCTACCTGGCAGATCAGCAAGAACAGGAGTATTGTTTGATACCCAAACATATTTCATAAGACTGATCGAGTGGAATGTGGATTTGAAAAGCGTGGGTGAAGAGCGTTTAAGTATTGTACAAGCTAATCGCTGGAGCAGAGGCTCATCTGTGAAGTTGAAAAGATAACCCGTCCTCAGAAATGATGGGACTTATCTGAGGTTAGATTATCATGATTGTTTGCGCCCCACATGGATACCCGTGCTCGTTGAGAGATATATGCCAAGATAATTTCGCAAAGTAGGGGTGTACGACGACAGCCGGTAGATTCTGCCAATCAGGTCAGTTCTTCGTATATTGAGACACTATCAGAAAATCATAACCATGAGTACAAGAGATTCAATGGCCTTTTTGCTATTGCGCGCCAATCATATGGTGGCTTGTCAACTATCTACGTCTAGCCCATGTGATGTGGCTGAGACAGCCCATATAAAAGACGGTTTCTCTTGATATACTCTAGCCTTTGAAACCTGCTGCCTGTTTTGCATCCTTCTCTGCCGTAATGTTCGACAAGAAATAAGCGTAATTTGCTGAACCATACATTCGGCTTAAAAAAACTATATTTGTATGAGACATCTGGGCATGATGGATATAAGTGCTGGGCGAAATTTGTTGGTATTTTTTTTTTGGAGAGTAACTGCAAAGACATGCAACCACCGAGAACTTCCCAATATGCCTTCTCCAGAGGAAAATCTCAAAAGCTCGTCCTAGGCAACCGGACACCGACCCAGAGCCCTCTACGCAAAACTCAACTACACACATATACTCTCCAGCACCCACTTCACTCCATTACTTACGTCCACGCTAGCGAACTTAGATCGGCGAACCAGGCCGCTACTCGCATGCGCAAGCCATAACAAACAAGCCAAGTTTATCTAATACAACAGACCGTACCCATTCAATGCTCTCCGCTGCTCCAACCCATCTTGAGAACCCCCCTCCCCTCTCAGGCGACGCAAAGCCCATTCAATTCATCGCGTATTCACACATTTACCTTCATTAGCCCAAAAATTCTCTCAAATATCCCCAGAACACTGCTCGGAACGTAGCAAATTCCATATGCCATCATACGATTCCGATGCGGGCTCTCGCACCATGCGCGGAGGTGGATTTTACTTGGTGTGACTAGGCTGCAGCGGTTTCTACATGAGCGACATTCATAAGACTTGTGTCCGAAGCTGGCGCGGATGGGGACTGAGGAGCGTGGTGCGTGGGTGGTGCAAACGGGGTCGGGCCAATGGTTAACGCCTAGTATTGATCTATTTTCACCGGCTTTTGCATTCTCCGAATTAGGAATTGAGGGGGTAAAGATGATGCCGTATCCGAGAAGAGAGTAGTAAAAGAACGGGAGGAGGTGATTGTAATATTCAGTCTGAGGAGTTCAGATGAGGTTGGAGGTTGTGGTGGGCGCCAGTGGAAGGCGTCGTTTTTCTGTCCAGGGAAGGGTTGTCGTTTGTTTCTCATTCCATATGGCAATTCTCATACAAAGACGCAAGTGGCACACAGGCACCGTCCTTCAAAGCGTTTACTCTTTTAGGTGATCTACGGCATTCTATTGGATGCTGTTAGGACCAGTGGAGTAGCGCTAATCGGAGGTGAAGTCGAGTATTGTGTAACAATACTCCCAGCACCATCACCACCACAACGACCTCACCTACTCTCACTCCCACAAACCTACAACTCTCCTACACCCCCGCGCAGCCTCTACTCCGCCAAAAAATCAAATGACGCATAAATCACAATCGCCATTTTCCGCAATTGAGCTCACCATTTCGCACGATTGAAGCTTCCACGCCGTTACATGCATACACTTGAATTATGCACATACGTCGTTACACACGTAAATTCAAAGTATGAGCATACAGCCAATCACGCAAGCCTAAACACAAAACATGTTTCTCAACAACTCCATACAACAGCAACTAACCACGTCCCTTCTCGTACCCCGGACCTCTAACTCCCCACCCGGTTCGACAACCTCGCAATCCCCGGAAGCGTCACGCGAAACCCGTACTACAGAAGAAGCAGGCGAGAACCATGTCGAGGAAATAGACACCCACGAGCTCCTTACGTCCTCTATGCCTTCGTCTTCTTCCCACAAGCGCATGAGCAAAAAGGAAGCCCGGGAGCGCCACGACGCGGATCAATACCATTGGCTGAAGCACCAGCGCATCATCCTGGCATACCGTCGCAAAGGCGAGCCCCCACCGCCCGAGAAGGGGATTAGGGAGACGACAGTGATGGAGGTGAAGGTTGAGGACCGGAAGGACGTTGAGGCGAGGGATAAGGCGTTGAAGGATATGGAGGAGACGAGGAAGGATGCGGATGGGGACCGGGGACCGTGGTCTGGGTAGTCCCGTGAGAGGAACGGATGGGAACTTGAAAGAGAAATACCCACCGTGTGTATAAATTACTTATCCGTGGTCGCGAAGACTACATTTGTTTCATATACGACTGCCTATGGAGGTGGTAGCGGGCACGGAAGCTAGCTGCGTACGTCGAGGATAAGACGGATCTTGTACTATATCAATGCCATGGCCTTTTCGAAACGATGGGATCGTCTGCGTGATTTGCCGTTTCTTTCATTCACCGATAAGTCTCTTTTATATTTCTCTCTCTACCCGTCTCCTTCAATTCATGCATTCATTACGATGATTTTTATCTCATTACTTGCTTTTCGGCTTAGAAAAAGATGGCAGGACCAATCCCATCGAAGAACGTCTCATCCAGCAAACTAAGCAGCACCTGCTGCCCAACCCACTGCTCCTTCGCCGTAGGCAAAATCTGCTCAGGCGGCAACACGAATCCATAATCGCCCGTATCCCTCAACTCGATCGTATACGAGAACTCCGCGCCGCCAATCTCATACACGTGATCAGGCGCAGACCCCGTCGTGGTGTACAACGTCGCGCCACTCGGTCCAAACGTGAATGTGGTGCGCGCATCAGAGCTATCACGAATTGCCTCGCTCATCTGCGACGCCGTGTTCGTCCACTTGCCGAGCTCGGGCGCGTAGTTGGTTTCGTTGGAGCCGTAGGGCGAGAGGATATACTGTCCGTAGCTGTGCCAGTCGATGTAGAGCTTGATACCCTGAGTGTCGCGGAGCTTTCGGACGAGCGTGTCTAGGCCTTGGTTCTCTGGTGTGTCGGTAGCGGCTTCGCCGCGGTACGTTTGCGAGCATGGATCTCTGGAGGCTCCGCGGTTGTTGGCGTCCCAGGCAAATTCCCAGTTGCGGTTGATGTCGCGTCCAAAACAAGTGCTGTTGCCTGGGCCAGGTTGACGGTTCTTTCGCCAGAGTCGCTGGGTTGTTTGGGTGTAGACAAAACCTAATGTTGATTAGGTCTCATTGGGAACGAGTTTGAAGAAAGAAAGGCTTACCGTCTGGGTTGACGAATGGAATGATGAAGAAGTCGTATTTGTTTAAAAATGTTGTGGTTGCGTTGTCGCCGGCCTTGTACCCTTCGATAAGTTGTGTGGCGATGTACTCAACTACCTGCTCATGCATAAGTTTGATACTCGTCACGCGAGTTTCTCGTGGAACATACGGGTGAGGTAATCCATTCTCGGGCGTGGACTTGCGCATGGTAAAGCACGGCCGGCTTTCCCGGCCCAGAAGCCCCCCAGAAGTGCAGACCAAAGAGGTCACGTCCTTCATATGACGTTCCCGACGATATCCATTCGGATTGGTTAGGAAAGGATGTGTGCAAATCTTTCCAGAACTGAATGTGGTCGTCGTACGGGTGGTAGGTGTCAAACCACGACGAAGTATCGTTCGTGCCTTGTCTCTTCCATAGTGAGCTTCCATGTGATTCGGCCTTGATTGATGCGCCGAGATCCTTGTGCAAGCACTTGGTGTTCAAGTCGAGCGATTCAAACTCAGCGACTTGTTCAGCGGGAATCACCAAGTCAATGTGTCGATCCAAATCGTGGTTCCAAGCCTCATAGGTGAAGCGGGATAATTTTTCGGTTACAGAGGCGAGTTGTCTGCCTGTCTTGACGCGGTATACTTTGGCGCCATCGTAGGAGACATGCTCAGGGCCAGGAATGGAGGCCGCCGCAGCGAGCGAGGCAATCGACAGCGTGAGGGGTAGTAATCTCATTGCGAGGACAAATCTGACCGTGCCTCGAACATTTACGAGGTCGTGGATGGATAAATATACTTATCGGTTGCCAAGCTGGTAGTTCTGGCAACCAATGGCAGAGCTATTGCGATTGCTGCGAGACCCCAGCAAGTGACGAGTTAGCCTCCCTACAACAGGAGAAGGCGTTCTGATGGCATCTTGTATGCATTTTGGAGCTTCCTGTTAGGGTATGAATCGCGTCATGGCATTGCTTGTCTGGCAGTTATTCCGGGCAAACGTCATTTTCGCGATTGCTGCTGGACATCACGCAATGCCAGGTTGCGCATGAAGGTACGATTGCTTACATTGATTCATAACGCCAGGTAGGGTTAACCAAGCAGGATTATGTGTACCTAGTTGTGTTTGGTTGTTGTGGTGGAGCACAAGAAACGTTGCGCAGCCACGCAGCTAAGGCCCCCCGCTTCCCGTTTCCCGCGTCCCTGTCCCGTCCTCTTGGCGAACTGACATCATGGAAATGCTGTTGCTGTGTACTGTAAAACAGTTTCTTATTCGATAATGAAATGAAAACAATTGCTGATTAGACATGGACATACCGGTTATATATCTAGTACACCAGTGAATACAGAAAGTATCAATATGATGTCAAGGTCAACTATAGTTACTGTGCAGGCACCTACATACCTATGTACATGTAGATATGTAGAGTGCACGTGACTGGGAGGAAAACCGTTTGTTCATTTTACGGGACTTTTGAATTGCAAAGCTAGAATCCAAGTCAAGGGTATATAATATTTTCGAAAAGTGGCGGCGATTATCAATCATGCATGCCTCCAGGTGCAGCTGGCTGTCAATTTACACAACATTCACCGTCACCATGTGGCGCCCTGTGAAGCCATAAGGAAATTAGGTCGATCATTAGCACTCGCGCGAGTAAGGTTAACATATGAAGAACTGATATTCAGCGGCTCGGACTTCATCCTTCAATTTTTACTATCATTACTTTTTTCTTCTTCTTTTAGGCAGTACAGAAGGCCGAACACCGACGATTCGGGTGTTCCAAAGACAACAAAGGATGAATAGATACTATGAATCGGACTGGAACGTGTGTTTTATGCCCAGAAATCTCTCATAGAATGCGTTTTTTCTCCACTGAATCGGTGGGTATGACTATGCCACCCATCACTCACGTTCACGAACACCTCGAACAAGAATCACGTCCGCTCAAGCGCTTTGTACCACCTTCCTTGCTAACTTGGCACGATAATCTGAAGAGCATTGTAGTGTCAAATTCTCCGATATGCAGCAAGATATGTCCAGAAGAGGTTAGTCTGGTGCGGGGGATTCCCTGACATTGGGGAGAATGCGGATAGGGAAGGTAGTATGACTTGATGACCTTCATGTTGCGTTGTGTTGCTGGATTATCTGGATTATCCTTGAACTTCCTTAAAAGGCGCAGCATGCGCTGTTATCTCTTATAAATAGGGTGGCGCAGATGTCTATTATTGTTTCGCTTTCCCTTTCGTTCTTGTCTTTAACATCTCGCCTTATTTTGGGCGAGAATTATCTGCCAAACATGGGCAGTTTCAGCAGAATCTTCGACAGTATACAAATAGCCACAATAATCACATTTATTTCAGGAATAGTTCTTTCCACCCCACTTCCCACGAACGATCCCACCAAGGGTCTAAATGCGCTCAACTACACCACTGCCGAGGCAGGCAACCCCTTCATAGAAGGTTGGTACGCCGATCCTGATACCGCAATCTACAACGATTTATACTGGATCTTTCCAACCTCGTCTTTACCCTATGAGCAACAAACTTACCTCGACGCCTTCTCCAGCCCGGATCTCATCAACTGGACGAAACACCCCAACATCTTAACCGTCGAAAACGTTAAATGGGCGAACAAAGCTGTTTGGGCGCCCGCACCAGCCTTTGTAAACGGCAAATATTACTTATACTTCGGCGCGAATGATATCCAAGAGGGAGAACCGGAGCAAGGCATCATAGGCGGTATCGGGGTCGCTGTAGCAGACCAGCCGCAGGGCCCATATGTTGATGCGATCGGAAAACCACTAATCGGAGAATACTTCAACGATGCGCAGCCAATCGACCAAGATGTCTTCATTGACGATGACGGTCAAGCATACATATACTACGGCGGACACGACCACGCCAATGTTGCTAAACTAAACTCCGATATGATTTCTTTCGGCAAGTTCGACGATAATACGACATTCAAAGAGATCACGCCGGACAAGTACGTTGAAGGCTCGCAGATGATTAAGAAAGACGGGAAGTATTATTTCATGTGGAGTGAAGGGGGGTGGACAGGGCCGGATTACGCGGTTGCATATGCGATTGCGGACTCCCCGTTGGGTCCGTTTGAAACAAGAGGGAGGATTTTGCAGCAGGATAATGAGATTGCAAAGGGGAGTGGGCACAATGGGGTCATTCATATCCCTGGGACCGACATTTACTATATTACGTACCACCGTAGGCCGTTGACGGAAACGAATCAGAATCATAGGGTAGTGTGTTATGACCGGATGTATTTCAATTCGGATGGGACTATTGCCCCGGTGAACATGTTGGTCAAGGACAACTTCGCTGATGGGGATTTTGTGGAGTGGAAGACAGACGGCGGGGTTTGGGGTGTGGTGGATCAAAGACTCGAGGTGAAGTCGGGGAGTGCTGCGTTCGCGGTGCAAGATACGAATTTCACGAATCTGGTTTTCGACGCGACGGTTTCTGTGCCTGGGATTGCAAATGATACGGTTTCTGCGGGCTTGGTGTTTAGAGTCAATCGGGCTTCGGCAGGCGTTGCTGGGTTTAGTGGTTACTATGCCGGACTGTCGCCATCTGGGATATTGACACTGGAGGCGTTCGAGAGCGGAAACCGCACCAACCATACGTCTGTTGCTGCGACGTTCAACACTGGAGTCAACATCGCGGTTCGCGTGAAAGCAATTGGAGACAGCATTAGTATATTCTTGGATGATTTGGAAACACCGAAGCTTTCTGTGAGCGGAGCGTCGGTCATTAATGGCACTACTGGAGTGGCGACTTTTGGGACTGATGCGCGATTTGGAAGTGTTTCTGTAGCGAAGGCTTCCGGCACATAGTATTGAGATAGAGGACGCGATGTCAATGCGATATCCCTGTCCAAGAACAGTTTGTGATTTTTTTTCGTCTATTTTTATCTCAAAACAGTTGAGCGTGCGGAATACGGTTCGCACTTTGTTCATCTTACAAAATCTTACTCCGGACCAGGGTAGTACCCGCTCCACCACGCCACCGTCGTTTACTTCACCACAAAGGCAGAAGCATTTTCAGGGGCCACTCAAGCGCCTCCCTCCACAACTCCGGATGATGAATCTCTTCCAGCGAATAGTGACCCGCACGATACGCCCACGCCTTGACACCCGGTTTTGTAGAGCGATACATAACCCCGCACCAATGGATGACTAAAAGTAAAGCCACCTCATTTTTTTGCTCAAGGAGCTCCAAGAACCCCATGGGCACAAAGGTCGGCCAGCCACAGTAATGCGGCCAGCACCGCGGCATGGCGTCACAATGTTCTACCCATGCGTACAAACCTGTGAGTGCTTGTCGGTTGATTCGTGATTCGTACCGTTGTTCCTCGGTACTAAAGGGGTTCGCATCTGTTAGGTCGAGAGCGCTTTCTATGGACCTGAGACTCTGATGGAGGAATGCTTCGGTTTCGGTATTGAGTTTTCTGCGTTGGTTCGTTAACAAAATATAGACTAATACGTTGGCACAGTCTTTGCGTACTTATCCAATGCGGTCCGTTCTACTATAAAGGACCAAAAGCTAGATTGCTTGACATACGGCGTGGTGGCTTTCATGATCGTGCTACCGCTCCTGAACAGCCTCATGGTGTCGACAAGTCCAAAGTCTTCTTTCCTGCAAAAAGCTTGGGAATAGAATCGAAATACCACGGTGAGGACGTGGAACATTATAGGAGGCAGCCAATTGTTGGCATCGATCAACTATGAATAGAAGCGAACGCATGTCAATCATTTTATTCTCAATTGAAACAGTAGTTCAAGGAGAGAGCTTACCTCATTCCTCTCCCGGAAAAGAGCGGATGCCTTGATGTTATGCTCGTAGGCCAGTTCGCCCACCATTTTATCCGGCCTTGATAAGACATCTTGAAGGCCGCATGCGAGACTCATGACAATGTGCATGATGTAATCTTTTTCGCGGCAGACGGAGGCCATTGAACTTGACCATAATGAGACTTCATCTGGTGTTATACTGGCTCTGTCCATGACCAATCGAATAACGCCCGTCGATACTACCCTGAGTCCCGTATAGTCGTTTCTCAGACTGGTAATAAGTTAGTATCGCTTGCGAAGTGACTCCACGCACAGCGATTGACTGCCGGTAAACACAACGTACCGTGTATTGGGCCCTGGAGGAACAATACCGCTTTTCAGCTTCTGAAGTAGCTCAAACTCTGTAGTCGAAGTCGGATGCAGGATATTTGCCGGTCTTGATGAGATATAATCTGGCCATGGCGCTTGCACAGCTTGATAGTACCCGTTACCGAACATGTCTGGGTACTCGCAAGATTCGTTTCGACGAAGACAAGAGGAACAAGCTGGTTGCTTGACATCGCACTGTGTTTTTAAGGGTTAGCAAATCATGAATACACAATAAAAGCTCTTTTGCTTGGATCACCGTTCGTATGATCCCTACCCACCTTCACGCGTCTCCGTTTGCATTGCACACATCCGTTCCTCGATTTCACATGACACCTCCTCACACCTTTGTTTTTCCTTGGCATCTTGCTCGATGAAGTGAAGTATTCGAGATCTGAAAGGACAATGCTTGCAGGTTCTCAAAGCTCGAGTATCCGCTCTTCAAACACACTAATATATACCCTCTAGCGATGTGTTCGGAGATAATCCTTCAACTTGTCTCCCGCCGGGTGTGAACAAGCTCCCACATATATGTTGCGGGCTCAGGAGTAGAAGAAAGTAACATGTCGTTATGTCGTCCCACTTGCGCAGCAACCGCAGCACTGGTGCTACCTGATTGTATACCTAATTTTGATAAAAAGCACATTAACACAAGTGAAGAATAGCGCTGATGCGAGATTTTCAGGGGGTTTTTGGGGCTGATTGGTTGCCAAGGCCAGCGGTGTCCAATTGCGCGACGGCATCATGGCTCATCGCTAGCTAGTGGGGCTGAAAGGTGTGCCGGTAGCTACTACGCATGCAGCACCTATATACGTTACTATGTATTACGTGTTAAACGGTGACGTACTTATAGGGCTTTGCATCTCGTTTCGAAGGGTGAATTCTTGGCCTGCATTATTTCCCGAACGGCTGGAGATCTCTTCTAAGATAGAGCTGCCGCCCACCGTCCGCGAGCGACCAGTGGTTGATTGCACTAAACTACGTGTTGAAGCTTTGCGGAGAAAGAGAAGAGAGCGGAATCGGAAATCAATGTCGAGTGAGATGGCAATTTAGACATGCTCTGGACTTTACCAGAGATCTAAATATACCAGAACACTTACAGGCTCCGCGTCGCAAACCCACGGGTATTCCCTTACATTGTTGACTACATATGGAAGAAGGAAGTTGAGATGGATTGATAAGCTTTTTCCAAGCCAACTTAGATATATATTTCAACGAGCGGAGTGTCGCGAGATGTCTCATGTTGCACAAAGGCTCGAAAAAAGAGTGTTCTAGTCCTTCCGTGCAACGATTCTTCTACCTCTTTGGTAAGTCGACATAAACTTTTTATGGAGCATTTGATGGGGAGATAGGAGCTTAAGCTGCAAGCATGAGATTGGTGGCCCGTGTGCTTGTTCACGATCATTTTTCATTTCCCGCCGCAACCGCTACCGTAGAAATACGCACCGGCAGGACAACGCCTACGCTCTTGGCTGCCGGAAATAGTACAGCCTTACTCGAAAAAAATGTTCCTTAATGGTTGGGTAAACGTATTTTAGCAGTAGCTAGTAAGTTAATAGCTAGTTAAAACGATTTTTTTCTCTACAGCTAAAAATGTCACCGTATTCCTTACGTGCGAATTTCTACCATATTTCATGCTCTTGCGGGTACAAATGTTCGGACAAGCCTTACTGCCAAACTTAAAAAATGTAGTGAAGTGTGTCCTGCTCGGTTTCGCAAAAGATTGCGTTGTCACTATCTATGCCAAGCACGGGTGTCATTGTGCGGACAAAAACAAGATAGCTTGCACCAACAAATGAAAACGAGCCTTCTTGCCAAGATCAAAATGTCTTATTGCTCGAGAGCGGACTTAATCGCGCGGACAGCTCCGCGTGCCATAGGGCTGAGAAGAGATTGGCCGGGTTGAGTAATTACTTTGCTAATGGGGTACGATTGCATTTTTTCGGGCAAGAATGCGAATATTGGGGGCCGATTTGGAGTTTGATTCGGAATTTTGGGATCCGCTCCACAAATCACCCTAGACAGGTTATCTAGATAGGCAGGGTTCATACAATTGATATGGAATCTGTTCCCTTGCGTGGGGGTCATAGAGCGTTACATTAGGTATATGCTGTAAGGCTTGGAAGCTCCTCCGCTCGTGCGAATAGGCAGATGCAGCTGCTCAGCCCCGCTGTCATACCCTGACAGAAGAAAAGCGATTCATAATCCCTATTATAATCCAAAAAAGGAAGTTAATCTGGTCGCAAAAGCCACCCCAATATGTTTAGTCCAAGCCTGATATTGCATATGACCGGTAGTACTCCACGATGCAATGTAGTATTGCATACCGATTAGAGAGCGCCTAGGCGCTAAAAAAACATTAACTACTATTTATGTTTATGATCCTACGACGTTAAAGGTAATGAACTTGTTGCTAATTTGTACTTGTGTCGTTACAAATCGGTTTCCAACCAAAATTCAAGTTGAATGTTTGTACGTCTGATTCTAAATTCTCGTCTAGTGTTTGCATGCGTGGAGGTTCAACCGCTTTCAACGTAACTTGCTTAGCCTGTCTAGAATTTCCGACGCTATCTTGCTCTTTAATTGTCAATTCTCCATGTCACAATCGAATTGATAAATTTTGTACACTTATACACATATTCTTAGCAATTGAAAATGTTTTTTACTAGTAGCGAAGAAATTCGTAGATGTTACCCGGAGCGAAAGCGAACAGTACAAAGTTTACAAATTAGGAGTGTACATGAAAAATAAATGCGATGAATGTTCCCGTAAACGCTAACCCTAGAGGGCTAGCTTTCTACCTTACTTAGTTAGTATTCCACCCTTTACTTGGGAGTCTGTACAGTATTTCTTCCTCGCTACAATCTCGGAATCCCGATGATGTCACGGCCGAACGGGTAAAATGGTTCAACCTTTATCGCCCCGGCATGGAAAATTTTGCGCGCAGGACCTATTGGAATGCAGATAATACTCTAGCCGTGTCGCTCGGAAACCGTAATGCTTGATTGCTTACTCCCGAAGACCGGGTTGTCGCGGTGGAGCAATTGCGGGCTGGCCAAACTGGGGTGAGGGACCAGAACATCAAAGCGCTTGATGTGAAGGTTTAACTGGTGGCTCTGATCATGTCTTCAGCGTAGGTCTAGAATTTTCTCTGGAAAGCTCTACTGGGCCGCCGCAAGTGTGACTTACTTGTCTCAATTCTGACACGTTCAACAGCTACACCGTGAGCGGCGCCGTTTCTGGTTTTGGACCTCTTACTGTATCCACGTTGGGTTACATCAGTCTATAGAGCATCCAATTCCCCTTAGGGGCGGTATGCGCAGTCGGCAGACCAATCACTGGCTGCCTATGCGCTCCTTATGACAGGTTGCCTTCCAGTCATTGCAGGCTTTTTCATGATCTGGAAATCGCAATGGGGGAATCGTCTGGCAACTCCAGCCGCTGGCTATACTCTCATTGGCTTCTTCGGCCCGGTGGTAGCCTTGACGTAAGTAACTCTTGGTGCAGCTAATGTAGCAGGAGAAACGAGGAAGATCTTTATGGCTTCTGCTGTTTTGTCGCGTACTGTGTGGGAAATATTGTGGGACCTCTGTTGGTAAAGACCGAATCGAAAGCTAAACACTACCCGGAATTATGGACGAAACTAATTACGTGGTATGTGCTTTCTCTTTCCCATTTTGGAATCCACAAGACTTAGTGCTCACAGTTCTTGTATGACGATTATTTCCGCCCGCCTACCGTATATGGTGCTCTTCCGTGAAACCGGTGGAGAGAGCGGTTGGATTGAGAGCAACGCGAAGGTACTGTACAAAGTTGGCTTTCGAAGACTTGACAGACAAACAATACCCTCATTTTCGCTATGCGCTATGGATCTGGTAGCTTCAAAATTCATGCTGAAACAAGAAAGAAAAATTAGTTGCTCGGGCTACTGCACCGAGAAGATAAAGTGAGCTGAAACCGAGAGCGCCGATGCGAAACTGGACTAGCTGGGGGATCCTCCTATGACTGTGTTTTGACAACGACTCCTCCTGGTTTCTAGTAGGAGGGAAATCAGAGAGCTGATTTAATTGAACATTTTCTTGTGACTTTTGGGTCCAGTGGGGTTTAGTCTCCCCGATCTGCGCGTGAAAGTATTGAGATACTAATATTTCATTCAAAGGATTCACAGCAATCTAAAAGGAATTGGACTTTCTAGAACACTATTCAACATGAAACATGGGAAGGAAACAACGTTATGCGGTATGCTTTATAAGATGGAGTTCTTATACAAAGAGGGATCAGAAGCTTTCTGAAGATTTTTCGTGCCTGATTACCACAAAAATTCTAGTCCCGGCCGAGGCGCATGAATTTTAGGATGCGACAAGGATTCTTTCGGGTGGCTGCGCCAGGAACCCGGGACTTAGTATTTATCCCCGCGGATATCCCAAATGACACAAACACATTCTGCGGGGAACCCCCGCACGTTCATAGTATTAAGTTGGCCTTGGATCTCAGTCCACCCACCCTGGTGAGCCTGTTAAGGTCATTGATAGGTGGGAAGTATACTTCCGGTGTAAAACAAATCGATAGCAAAGGAGCAGCCATGAATTAAGAAGGGTAAAGTAACTTGCACGTGGCCGTTCAGTCGTTCTGAAGCAACGACTATAAACAAAGCACATTGTATGGGAACGCAACCAGCGCGAGACTCCTTTCTCTTCAGAACATCATGTTGGTGAAATTGCTACTATTACCGGTACTCACAGCCCGAGTTTCCGCCAAAAATGTAAAGTCTCCAACGCCGCCAATGGGATGGAATACCTACAACGCCTACAACTGTAACCCGTCGGAGGACAGGGTGAAACTCAATGCGCAAGGCCTCGTTGATTTAGGTCTCAGAGACCTTGGCTATACGATCGTAACTCCGGACTGCGGATGGAACGCGCGCACGCGAGACAACCAACAACGCATGCAATGGAATGCTACTCTGTTCCCCTTGGGTGGAAAAGCATTGGGGGATTATCTCCACGGACTGGGCTTGAAGTTTGGGCTTTATTCTGGTGCTGGGTACCTACAATGCGGCTCAACGGATTTACCCGCTTCCCTGGGTTACGAAGATATAGATGCGGAATTATTTTCCGACTGGGGAGGCGACGCACTAAAGTAACGATGATACTAGTTTCTTACCGGAGTTCCATGATGCTGATTGCATGCATAGGTATGACAACTGTTACGCGACATCTCGAACAGTGATGGTAGACTCTAGTTCTGCGGAATCACAATCACCATCTCGATTCCAGAAAATGGCGGCGAGCTTGGACGGAGTGGAAAGAGACCTTAACTATTTTATATGTCAGTGGGGAATAGGGGAGAATGTCGGTGACTGGTAAGATGGCCGAAGTGCTAGCTCTGCAAATCGAAGCTAAACTAACTCACAAGGGCATCTGAAATTGGCAACACGTGGAGAATGAGTAACGACATCTATAACGCTTGGCGCAGTATTTGGCGTATCACAAATCAGGTAGTTCCGTATTACAGACATACCAGACCTGGAGCTTTTGCCGATATGGATATGCTGCTTGTAGGACTCAACGTCCTCTCGCCTGAAGAAGAACGTTTCCATTTTGGGATGTGGGCAATCAACAAATCCCCACTCATGATCGGTGGTATCCTGGACAGACATCTTTCAAACTCGTCATTAGCCATTTTATCGAACAAAGAGGTCATTGCAATCAACCAAGACCCATTAGCCAAGCAAGCCCAGCTTGTCCAGCGTCACACCGAGGAGGAATTCGACATATGGATGGGCGAACTGTCCGATTCTCGAAAGGTGTTAGGTATAGCGAATTGGAGAAACACGTCTCAAGCAGTCGAGTTTGATTTGAAGAACTTCAATATTTCATCTGCGAATAAAAGAGATGTATGGGCGGCTAAAAGTACCGACGCCATCTCCGGAGTTCAAAAGATCGATCTTGCAGGCCATGAGATGAAGCTCTGGGTGCTCTCCAATATCACAAGTAGCGCAGAGGGTTTCGCCCCTTCGGGATACTATGAAGCAGCCAACGGAGTTCTTAAGGGTTCAGCCAGCATCGTTTCTTGTCCAATTGGAAACTGTGCACCGGTGCAACGCAAAGTGGGCAATATACAACAAAATTCAAACATCACTATAAAAGGCGTCTCTTCCAAGACTTCCGGAAAAAAGCTTGTTGGGATAGATTTTGTAAACTATGATTATGCCTTCTCAACAGCATGGAACTGGGGCACGAATACGAGAAATGCGACGATTTCTGTGAATGGAGGGCGAGCCAAAAGATGGGCCTTCCCTCTATCCGGTGGAAACTGGTTTGAGACAGGCAGGTTGATGGTCGAAATGGATGGTTTCAAAGAGGGAAATGGTAACGAGGTTGTGTTCGGTGCAGCAGGTAACACATTCGCGCCGGATCTTGTCGGACTTGAGTTATTCGAGTAAAGCGTAGTTGCCCAAGAGATGAGGGTCTTGATGCATTGAATTATTGAACTCAGTCCAGTCTTTGAACCATATCAGGCGATTTTCAGCCTCGTGGGTCGAAACGCTGAGGCGCATATCGCATTGCCAAGCTCTATAATCGGCGCGATTGTGTCAAACGTCGCACGATTCAAAACCTAACCGCTACATGTGTCAAGCGGTATCATCGGCCACATTGGGGACAGTGAATACCATGTAGTAAATCCGAGTAGTTGGACATATGAGATCTATTGGTCGCTAGCAGTATGTGGCTGGAATAGGGTTGTTCCACGGAGGCGCCATATAATCTTGTGTATAGTCAATGGCATGAATTACCGCTTAAACTTCTTCTCGAATGGAAGCTAGACCCCGCTAGCAGTTAGGATTTCCCCGCTATGCCTATAGACTGCATATATCACTTCATTTTATAGGGATGTGTATAAGAGTCTGCGATTTCTACCCTTCTAATACTCGCCCAGTCATCTCTTCCAAGACCAGCACTCGCATATCTTCCTACTCTTCTTTCTTCGGCCGGTCCGTACTTGTTTGCCTTATTTTCAGTCAAACCTAACTTGTTTGTTGCTGTCTACTACCTACTCAACCATGAAGTTCTCCACCATCGCCGCATCTACTCTCCTTGCTGTCACCCAGGCAGCCGCTCTTCCTGCTCCCCCACCAGGAACTCCTGCTTTTCCCTCTGGCCTCAAAGCTGGGGAATCCTGCACCACCACGTCTACCGCCGGCGTGCTAGGCTGTGACGATGGCACGGGCGGAACCTTCAACATCGTGAACGGCCGCAGGGAATCGAAGAGAGACAGCTTAGAGGACGGAGCCGTCACCGCCGATCAAGCTGTAAAACAGTTTAATAACCTCGAACCTGGCACTCCGGTCATTGATGGCAAACTGAATTTACGAGAGGGCGAATCTTGCACAACTACGTCAACCAAGGGCGTTTTGGGATGTCAAGATGGGACCGGCGGCACTTTCAACATCGTGAATGGAAGGCGACAATCAAAAAGAGCCTTGGAAGATGGGGCTGTTACGGCGGCTCAGGCTGTGCAGCAGTTCGATCGATTGGAACCTGGGACTCCTGTCATTGATGGATCGTTGAAGCTAAAACCGGGCCAATCTTGCACAACTACGTCTACCAAGGGAGTATTGGGATGTCAGGATGGGACTGGCGCGACTTTCAACATTGTGAATGGTCGCAAGCAGTCCAAGCGAGATATGGTCGGGAGAAGAGCTGTCACTGCCGCGCAGGCTGCGAAGGACAAAAACTTGGAGCCGGGGACTCGTGTGGTTGATGCATCACTGGATTTAAATGACGGAGAAACGTGCACTACGACTTCGACACTAGGTGTTCTTGCCTGCAGCGATCCCTCTGGTGCTTCTTTCAACATCGTCAATGGCGAGAGACAAAGCTTGTGATAAAACACACCGCAGCAAACTCGACTCCTAGTTTTTTTTCTGTTCTATTCTTTTCTTTTCATTTTTGACATTCTTTACGCTTTGAAATTTCAGCACGTATCGATCAATTGATGACATAGATTGTTTTTGCGTCAGCTCTTCGCCAGATTGCCATGGCGAGGAAAATAGATATTCAACGTTTTTTCCCAGTCCTTCATCGCATGACTCGCGTGCCCTATGAACTAAACCACCAAGTGTTCGGCTCCGCACTAGGTACAGCGTAGCTACATCCTCTCTATCAACGGCTGGACAGACTCACCTTCATCGGCAATACATTTACACGATGAAATACCGATAGCCTGATAGTAAACACGTTCCAACGCCCCGTTGGGAAGGTGCCTAGACTTTCCCTCCACTCTTGGCTGCATGGAAATGTCGTAGCGCCTTGGGATGATGCAACACCAGCTTTCTCTCTCGTCCCGAAATCTTGACATCGCGAAAAGTATAAGAGAAGAAGAAGCAGCGTGTTGAATCATGGAAGCTGCTCACTTTTTACAGTCGTCAATTGGGTTCTTGTTACTGCCATGGCTCCAGCTACCGGTATTCTTGTCGCCGCCGCTGCATTGGGTGGCTGCGCTTTCGCGCAAAAGTACGGAGAGAACCATGTCAGAGTGAGTTTTGATTCGGATTTGGTGGAGCAGAGTGCCTTCCCTGCGCCCAATGTCACGCTGTTTAGTCCTGCGTTTTCGCCAAATGCTAGTTTTGTGCCTGGGTGGTTCAATGGCTCGGACGGCGCGACCAGTCAAACAGCTCTGGGTATGCGCCTCCTGAGATAAAAGCGTAGACAAAGGCTAATGAATGGCTTAGACAGTTTTGCGAAAGCTATCGCCTCCAAGAACCCATCGTGGGCGACCTATCGCACCGCCGAGTTTCTTTCCGAGGAAGGACGTCCTTTTCCCTACATCTACCTATCCACTTCGCAGAATGTGACGAGCTCTGGGAAGTTGAGGGTATGGTTGCAAGGAAGCGTCCATGGAAACGAGCCCGCGGGTGACGAGGCACTGCTGGCACTGCTGGGAGCTTTGGATGCCGACCAGGAATGGGCGGCGGGTTTCCTTGAGGCCTTGGACATCATTGTCATGCCTAGGTACAATCCAGACGGAAATGATTGTGGGTGTTACTAGCTTTGCAGCGATTTAGTGTAGATACTGATGGGATTTAGATTTCCAGCGCACATTCGCGACGAACTTCGACCCCAACAGAGACCATACCAAGTTGATGCGCCAACAAACGCGGGATATTAAGGAGCTGTTTAGCTCTTTTGCTCCGCACATCGCGGTCGATTTGCACGAGTACGGAGCCGCAAGTCGTTTTGCAGTGAATTACAGCAACGCCGCAGATGGGATGTACAGCGCTGCCAAAGTAAGCAACCATACTGGAGATATCTGTTTTCATTTTCTTCTACTACACCATACCGGAATCTAACAAATGCAGAACCTCAACATTCATCCCTCAATCCGGAACCTCAGCGAAGCCCTCTTCGCGCCCGGAATCAACTCATCCATGATCTCCAAAGGCCTCCGCGGCGAACCCTACATGACAGCCTCCTCATCCAGCAACCCCGTCCAACTGGACGAAGCTGGAACCGACGCCAAGATTGGTCGCAACGCCATGGGTCTGACTCAATGCATTACCTTTCTAACGGAAACTCGAGGAATCGGGATCGCAAACCAGAGCTTTAAGCGCCGCACGCTTGCTGGGTTTGCAATGGTGCTCGGCGTGCTCGAAACGGCACGCGACAACAAGGAAGAAGTATACAACACCATGGAAGCCGCGATCAAAGAGTTTGTTGAAAGCGACGAGGATATTGTCGTTACGGATTACACGGAGTACAGCGATCGTACTTGGACCATGGTGGATCGACGTTCCGGCGAGGTCGTACAGCTTCCCGTGCAATTCGCCAGCACGACTCCCGCAACGGCAAACCTCACCCGATCAAGGCCCGAAGGCTATATTATTCCTCGCGCGTGGTCCGATCTCGCTGAGCGCCTCCGCGTTTCTGGCTTGCAGGTCGAGACGCTTGAAGATGGCTTCTCGGGAGAAGTGGAAGTGTATAACATCACTTCCGCGTCTTTGGCAAGGTCATATTATGAAGGGCACGTGCTTAATACTGTTACCGTGGAGGCTTTGAAGAGGGAAGTTGACTTGCCGAAGGGGAGTTTCTTTGTGTCGACGAAGCAGAAGAACGCGGGCATCGCTTTTGTCTCGCTTGAGCCGGAGAATATCGATTCTTACGTCAGATTTGGGATTGTGCCACTGGAAGTTGGGGATCTTTATCCGGTTTTTAGGAAGGTGTAGGATGTAGGAAAGTGAACGTCTATGGGATTTCAGAGTATCCACAAGATCACTTTGATTACCCAATAATAACTCTATTTAAGGAGATTTTTGACTCCGTTTTTGCAGTTTGTTTTTGGGTCACTTGTACCCAAAGCAACAAGTCTAACCCTGCGGCCTGGTACCCCGTCAGCTTATCTTGACTAGTTAAGCACAGCCCCATTCTACCTCATGTGATGCTTTCCTAAAACCTACAACAACTAAGAGCGCTAAAATGGACATACGTTCATCCTGTCAATATACTATTGACGCTCGCTCCGCAATGCCTGCCTTGCTAGAATATCAGCTTGCTTTGCAACATACCAACCTTGGCTTTCGCAGGTGCTGTCTCCAGCGAAAAATTCTACTAAGCGGTCAATAGAGTGTAGAATGGCATAGGTAGCCTGTGTTGGACGCCTTGTTGGGCGTTGAGTTCACTCGGCTTGTCAGCTTCCGCAGTGCCACTCGAGACTTATTCATTCACAGCCAGTAAAATAAAGTTACTCAACCTGAAGGAACTCAACATGGTATGTATGAGCGTCTTTGAAACGAAACACTGTGGCGATGGCACATCACACCTTCGACGAGTGGATGGAGATGATATAAACTTAGAAATAAGAAAAATGTAGGGTTTGATTTTCAATGACAGAAGTGATCTTTATCTTATTCCATCTTATATACGTTATCATCATCTTCTCTTTTGCGTAGATCATGAATGTGCTCTGAGCCAGTAAATAGGCCATGAAGTACGCCCAGTTTCTAGCTCTTGCGGGCCTTGCCGCGGCTAACGATGCTCTTCTCCAAAACCCTTCCATCACGTCGACGATCACCACCGCCTCAGATGGCTCCCTCCACACCATCATCCCAATGGTCATGACGGACCTCGTCACTTTAGCTTCCACTACAACCGTGACGACAACCATCACTGTATTCACAGATAATGACCTGGCTACCCCTACCCACACTATTGCTGTCCAGCCATCCGGTATTTGGTGGAGAGATGGCCTTGTCGGGCCGCCAGTTCCTATACCTTCATTTGCGTTGAACCCAGGCTTAAATTCAAGTTCTGGTTTGCTGCCTCCTGTTGTTAATTCGAAAAATCCACCATCGCCTTCGAGCAGTGGGAACCCACCTCCACCGCCTCCGAACACAAAGAATCCATCACCACCTAGAAACACAGGAGTCCCGCCGCCTACTCCCTCTTCATCTTCATCGCCGCAAACAGAGCCTCCCAGTCAACCAACGCTCACAATGCCTCCGACTGTGCCTAACAAATTCAGGATTCGCATCCACCAGAAAGTGGGAGGTGGAGCTTCGGTCGAATGGACTCTTTTGGACTCAAATAGTCAGAATACAATTGCTGGGCCGGACAAAACTAATACTATCCCGGGAAGCAGTGAAGGGGACTCAAGGAGCGAAATCCGGATCGAAGTCATGGAACCCGAGAACAAAGAAAAAACTAGGATTGTATTCACTATGAAGAAAGATGTTGGCGGTGGATGCATGCCTACTTGGGACATCGCGCCAAGTAGTGGCCCTGAAACCTCGTTCGTGCGAGCGTGTAAGGACGATGTGGCCAGTCAGTACGGTTGTGATGATCCGAAGAAGGTCACGTGGAATACAGTGGCAGGTGGTTTTGAGAGATCGTTTGAGTGTTGGTGGCTAGATGTATTCCGGATCACAGTGGGGTTGGGGTAGCGGCTCGACCTCGACAGTCTCGTTTCAACTCATGCAAGGCGCAAGGGGCGCAGTTCGCTTCACCTTCTATATTTATCTTCCAATTTATATAGCCATATACAATAGACACGAACCTTATACATGAATTCTTATACAATTATCACCTACGAGGCGTCTCTATTGTGAAGCATCGAATGTGGACGAAGAAGATGGGACGACGCGTCGGCACCTTTTCATGGAGTATTTTGGCTCCCCGTTGATTCGGGCAGTCAGGCAAAACAGCGAGAGAGTAACTGTCTCAATTGCATTTGATAGATCAAATATATCAATGTCTTCAGGTTTCCAGGTACTATTGTCTATATCAAACGTTGGAAAATGTCACTATAGAACTTACACCTCATCATCTCTATGAAGTTACTAGGACCCAAATGTTGCTTGAACTTCAAGAAAAGCGTGTTCTGATCCAGTCGGTCATTGCATATTTCCATGTGTAGAGAGATGGCAGGTTTAGTACATATGTAGCCCTGAGATTAAGCAACCCTACCACGTGATCAGGATAATTGCTGGATGGGAAAGTATGACCCACGGCTACAATATCGAGGGTTTTAAAGTTATGTATTGGCGTGATTACAATTGGATTTGTGAGGTAACCGATGCAGTGTTCAGATGTTCAAATCTTTGGATGTTCAACAACTTCACCGCATGGCACGTGTTCATTGTTTCCTGATTGACCTGGTCCAGATTTCTGTATGGTAACCTTCAATCTGATTTAATCTGATTCAACCTTCATACTTAACCTTTTACTTCTCTGTTCCACTCTCAAACCTTCTAGGATCCATATCTATTTCGATTGATATCAGAGCACGTGACGCCAAGGCCCCGTCGTCTGGAGTGAAAACGCGCGTACGCGAAGGCTTTCGTACGCAATTTATCAGCTACAATTTATGTTCCGTGCCCATATTACTTACATACAATAATGTATGCCTCTCCAGCCACTCATGGAATCCCATTCTCCGCTGATGGTAGCGGAAAGGGCCAACCCGATGCTCCCTCGTCCTGCGACGATGCTCTTGCCGAGAAGGGGAAAAGACGATCACATCGCAAATCACGCTTTGGTTGTAATAACTGTAAACTAAGGAGAGTCAAGGTGTGTAATTATCAATAGTACTAGCCTCTCTTCGCGTGTGGTGACTTACCCTGATTGTTGTTGGAAAAAGTGCGACGAAGGAAAACCCGAATGCAAGAACTGTCGGCATCGGCGAATACGTTGCAACTTCGCCACAGCTACAACGCCTGATAGTGGCTCTTCGCATCCACTAAGCAGCGCGGAACCAACCGCAAGTCCAATTAATGAAGCGTCGCTAGTTCCGACTGACCTAGGTCTACCGGAGATTGAGTTGATTTACCATTGGACAGCAGCGACCGCCAAAACACTCTCTCTACAGGACCCTGGGGCGAAATTTTGGCAAACGAACGTAACAGAAACCGCTTTGACGCATTATTACCTACTCCATTTGATTTTCGCCATTACAGCGCTTCATCTCGCCTATTGCCGTCCAAGCCGCCATGAAGAGTATACCGCCAAAGCCAATCAACATTACGATAAGGCTCTCCCTGCGGTGACCTCTGAGCTCTCCCGTCTCAATCATGATAATTGCGATGCGGTGCTGCTCTCTGTCCAGCTGATCTCCTTTGTCGGCTGGGCACGCGGTCCTCAGCCTGGCGAGTTTCTTGCATTTAGCAGTGCGAATGAGCGGTCAGAGTGGTTAATCTTCTTTCGAGGTATCCGTAGCACTCTGGAGACTTTAGACTACAATTCTTTCAAAAAATCCCTTTTACCGCAAATGAGTGCGAGAGGGAAGATATTGCCACCCAATACTCGTCCTACCTTCGAGCGGCCGCTCGCCAACCTGCGAGACTATATTCAATTTGCTAGCCCACACGATCGACTAGCTTCCAATCTTGTCGCGTTGGAACTTCTTCTAGAATGCTACCACAACCGCTACGATGGAGTTGATAGCGAGTATCATCTCGTCTTTTCTTGGCTTTTCAGAATGGAGGAGGATTTTTTAGAGGCAATGCAGAAACATGAGGCTGTGCCTTTGGTATTATTCGCGCATTTTGCGGTCCTCATGAACGACATGGAAGGCTTGTGGTATATGAAAGGGTGGACCACACATGTGCTTCATGGTATCTGGGGAATTCTGGGAGAGGAACACAAGGTACATATAAGGTGGCCGATTGAGGCCGTGGGGTGGATTCCACCTTGATAACTCAAATGATCTGTTCTCGGTATCTTCACTATGAATTGTTTTGGCACTACTGTACTGTTCTTTGGTCATCACTTATCGCGAGTAGTTTCGCAACCACACCAACTTCTTGAGGTTTGAAGGATCGAATGATTAGTTGGTGCAGATTTAGCGAGCGCGTACGAAAACGAGGATACGAATACGTCGATACGGCGATAGTTAGCGTCCGATTTAGCGGATACAGCCACCTTTAGCGCAGGGACGGAATCCCTACTCGCACCGTTGTCATCGCTAGATTCATCCATCCAGCAGATGCCTGCATGGTCGTTTCTGAATTTTCGACATGATAAGATGGTCATTTTCGTAAGACGAGTGCCTAAGCTAGACGCGATCGATGACATTTTTGAGCTAAACACAAGAGTTCTGTGCATTTTGTGCCTAATTAGGCGACGCGGTATGAATCGCCGCTTCGGGGATACTCTGATACGATCAATTCTGGTGGACCTTGTCCTCAGGAGTGTAATTTCGAGGATCATAACTGCATTCAAGCCAAAATAGATTTCAACCTAGAAACCCCAAAACGATATCACTACATGGTCCTATTGTGCTGCCCGTGGTGCTGACGCGTAGCGCCCCCATAATATTCCCCGAGCGTCGCTCACAGATACGACAAGAACGAGGACGACGAAAAATACGGCCTTGGCAGGACTAAGCCAATCATATCAAGCCAGTCAAAACGTATCTCGTACCCATCTGTTTATTCCAATAGGGTTTTATGCCTTGGCTTATTTGTACTTATATGTCTTACCCCAATTTCCATTTCGCTGATACTCCGCATTCGAAGCCCTTTTCATCTATCTCGCGTTTTGCTTCCCGAGCGTGCAAGACTAAAACCATCGTCTCTCCTCGAGTTCTGCGTGAACCTCTACATCGAAACGCATTACAGATTTCCCCATGGCGGACAATTATCGCCCTTCTCTCGACGATCCAAATGTTTGGGTCCCATACCGCTATAAACCATCAAAAGCTGCCGCGATTGCTTTTCTAGCGCTGTTCACGCTCACAACCTTGCTCCATACTTATCAAATATATAAAAGGCGGACATGGTACTTCATACCCTTCGTTGTTGGTGGCGTATGTATGTGTTTTCTGGAGTCCCATCGAAAGTTTCCAAATCCGCCTGCTAATTCATGTTTGCGATATTAGTTGAAATACTGGGTTTTGTCGGGCGCATACTATCTACAAACGATATCTGGGCACTCAGCCCATTCATCATGCAGTCACTCCTCCTCCTCATTGCCCCCGCACTCTTTGCTGCATCTATCTACATTATCCTGGGCCGCATAATTCTCCTCACACGCGGCGAGAAACACTCCGTCATTCGCCAAAAATGGCTCACCAAGTTCTTCGTCATTGGCGATGTTCTCAGCTTTGTCGTACAAGGTGGAGGTGGCGGTATACAATCAGCAGGGAGTCTCGAGCTCTTGCATGCTGGCGAGAAGATCATCGTTGCCGGCTTATTCATTCAACTCGCATTTTTCGGCTTCTTCATTGTTGTCGCAGGGCTTTTTCATTGGAGGCTCGTCAGGGCGAACCCTTCGCCTTCAACAAAAGGCTTTCGCTCCCCGAACCCGCAAACCGGTCCAGAACCATCACCTCGTCGTCTTAGTCAGTCATCTGCGTCTCCAAACTTTTTGAATGAGTTTAATATACACGATCTGCCATGGAAACGCCACATCTATGCTTTGTACGTCGCGTCCGCTCTTATAATGATGCGTAGCGTGTTCCGCGTCGTGGAATACCTACAGGGGAACAATGGATACCTTTTGCGACATGAAGTGTACTTGTACATTTTTGATGGAGCGTTGATGGCGGCTGTCATGATCCTATTCAATTGGATTCACCCAGCAGAGATCACGGACCTTTATCAGAAGAGGCTGACGCAGGAAAGGGAATGGCCGCTACAGGAGAGATACGGCGTGGTGCCTTGATTTTTGGCATTGTGGAAAGCAGAAGTCAGTCTCTCTAAAAGGCAGGTATTCTTTTAGGAGTAATATTTTTCATTGTCACCCGCCCGCACATTTTTTTTGTCAACCATAGACGATTATTCAAGCATTTGACGGGGCCTCCAATTTAATCCTAGATAGCCATTCTCATGTCGTGGAGATACGCCAAGATGAAGAATTCATTGATATTATTTTTAAAAGGGATTACTGTTGAACTCCATGCAAGGCAGCAATGAACTGAGTGGAATTTACCAAATGGGACACGATTTATTAATCACTCAACTGGTTCTCAACAGATTTTGGGGTAGCAATAGGGTTCAGGATAGCTTTGGGTCTTGAAAAAGGACAACGGGGGTGTTAATGGTTGTTTTCTCCCACTAGCCGTGGTTTTTTGTTTCATTCGCTTTTTTGGGGAATAACATGACAAGATCACAGAGATGAATGAAAGCTCATAGCGTTGAAATCAATCCCCGAAATTAATTTTAGCCTCCAGTTGTAATTACATTGCTATACAGATTTACCATCGCATTTTACCAAGTGGACTTAGATATTCGCATTAATGAAGTCGAGCTGAGTGGATACACGGGTGTAAACACCAGCAAAACCCCTTCGAGCGCAACCCCTCCCCCAGGAAACAATACCAATCAGAGTGTTAGTGCCAGTCTCAATGAGAGGGCCACCACTATCACCTTGGCAGGAGTCTTTCCCTCCTTCAGGCACTGCAGCGCATACCATGTTATTGGTGATGGCAGAGCTACCGTACTGGGATTTGCACGTAGTGCGAGAGACGATCGGAACATCGACGTATCGGAGATCTGCGGGACTGCTGCCGCTCTCAGTGAGATCTCCCCTATATTTCAGATTGGCTTGATTATTTTTATTGTGAGTAAGGCGGAGATCTTACCATCCTGCTACAGTAGACGAAGTGTTGGCGACTGGATCCGTGCCATTGCCAGGAAGCTTGACGTAGGCAATTCCGTTGCCTTCCGGAATGGGAGTAGAAAGCTTGAGAATAGCAATATCATTGTCGTTTCCTACGTATTTGGGGTTGATAATGTATTGTGAAACGGTAGAGGTAACGCCTCCTGATGCCCAGAGCTATATTACAGAAGCGTTAGAGCGGCTCCTAGTACAAAGCTACATTTCTATCATCATATGACTTACTAAAGACCCAGCACGAACAGTGTTAGGGTTAGACGCTGAATCATCCACACAGTGACCCGCTGTAATAACCGTGTTTGCGTTCAATAGCGAGCCACCACACCAGTGACGTCCAGGGAACTGGAGACTGATGATGTATGGGAATTGACCGGCCGAAGCTGTTAATCCGCCAACGATTTGGGCAGCATTGCTGTGAAACTCCTGAGGATAAGGATAAGGTACAGCCGCTGCCAACGCAGGAATGAGCGCGAGAGAAAGTTTGGAAAGCATGGTGAGCGATAGTGGTCTGCAACGACGGTAAGCGGGTTTTTGAGCGAATGCGGTGACCGTGTGAGGGGATTGAAGAGCCGGTCACAACATTCTTATACGCTACGAGGCTATTCAATTTCGTCTAACTACTTTCCAGTGAGATGGTCTTCAAGGCGAGACATAGTAGAGGTCCGTCCGAACTCTCAGAAGTCCTGCCTAATGCGTCGATGACCAAATCTACTAATTTTGACGAAAGTGGCAGGTTTCTTAGACAACGTAAGGCTGCCATTAAATTTGTCAATTATATTTCTGATCAACCACCTTACATTTCTGAGCTGTGTATAGGCTCTCCGCTTCTTATCGCCTACGCACCATGATTCACTTGCAGGGATGTCGACTAAATCAAGAAGGTACGGGGTTCTTGCCCGACAGATGCCAAGGTTCCAACCGATAACCATCTCCATCTCCTATGTGTCATTCGCTCGCACCGAATCATTGTTTTGTTCTCATATACTCCGGTATATACTAGTTTCCTAGTTAGTAGATGGTGACAAGGTTTTCTAAAAAAGGTAGGAACTCACATTCATGACCCCACAGGCTCAGCCCACATTGGCAGTTAATGACAAAGCCAAGCAGGATTGACACCGACGCTATCGGCGATTTCCGACACTATCTAATTCATGGATGTAAGAACGCACTTCGTTGGTAAACCACCATGCGCTGTATAGCACTCAAGCTGTTCGCCAGTCCTCGACGGCCTGCCTTCAAGATTTTGTTCGTCACAGATTTTCTCAGTACAACGAGTAGTAGCTTAACTCGCTCTTGTATATTCAATCTGGAGGGAACGTGCGCATGGGTGCACCAAAGCTACTGTTAGATTATGTGATCAGCAGATAACAATGCCGTTGGGTGTGGCTGAGTGAACTTTCTCGCACGGAGTATGTATGCATAGCAAGAGATTCAGTTTGTAGCAAGTTGGGGTCCAATTTCTGCCTCAATATTTGCAGCATGCATCTGCTCCACAAAACCCCACCTATCCTTAAATTCGCACAAATTATCTCGACAACACGCACCCAGATCGTAGGCCACGGTACTATTTGCGCAGTGCCGCTGCATATCTAGGAATTCAAAGTAGCATGGTACGGGCTACAAGCAATCAACGTGAAGATTGATGCTGTCGGGTAGTGTGGGAGGCTCATCGTCTGAAACGTATGAATGGACAGCTTCCATGATTTTGTACTTAGGCAATCAAGAAAGGCGCAGTGCCCGTAGGGCTCTGCTATGCTGCCGCCCGGCGGAGCGCGGCATGTTTGAATCAATGCGATAAGCCCGCCGCCCCTTGTTTGATCTGCACCATCCGCCGCCAATGCTCATCGCTCTTCATATTACCTGCATCTCGCACTCGCCCCAGGTAGGTTGGTGCGTGTCGCCAGACGAGATATAAGGCCTGTGTGTACCCCGCGCATCATTGACAAGTGCATTGGCCAATTTCAGGTAACATTCCATTTCTGTGCTGCAACGAAGCACATTCAGGAGTGTGCAGCCAAACTATTGGTGTATAGTAGGGAACCTTCAATGCAGCGACGAATATTGTTAAGTGATGGTCCAGTTCTTTCACGTGTAATCACGCATCCTGCCTCGATTCGCCTGCGACTTCGTGCGCATACGATTTGTTCGCATCATGAAGCTCTGCGGGCTCTGCGGCTCCAAGTTCTATGGGGTACTGGTATCGGGCCATATAAACATTGTTCGCTGAGGAATGCATGTATCCCGGACTGGATACGTATTCTGGCGGTTGCGTTGCCCGGTTCTTCTTGATGAGCCAGACGACGTAAGAAAGCAATATGATAATAGCCGTTCCTACTACGGCACCAATTGCCATTCCTGCGATCACGCCTTTCGACAAGCTATTGCCGCCTTGAGCTGTATCGCCTGGTGTCACGGTTGATGATTCGGCTGCTGCGCTGCTTGCTGTGCTGGATGCAATACTGGAAGGTATTGATGACGGGATCGGGGGTGTAGTTGACATGGCCGACGAAGAAGTCGTTTGCTGAAACGGATTAGCAAGATATCTTCGATAAACATTGCGCAAAGCCTACGTCTGCTGATACAATCATAACAGCTCTCTGGTACAGGCTGCTCACGTACGGCCCGGGCTGCAGAATATCCTGCCACGGCTTATCAATCTCCATGTGCCTTACACATCGAAACGAAGATTCCCAAGATTGAGAAACTGTGGAAACACATCCCATTGATCTAGTAGGTTATAGCGTTAGCTAGTGGCATATGGACTCTCATCACAGGTATTTTTTTTATCCTAGATAGAAATGAGCTTACTGAGGGCAACAATACGCGACTTCAAGTGTTGAACTCCCAATCGTAGCCGTCTCTGGACAGGCGCTTGTCCATCCTGCTGGGCAGATCCCCGGTGAATAAACAATAGAGGTTTCTGAGAAGGGGAAAGCAAGTGGGAAACAGCTCGTAGTGAAACCGCCCCCAGCTATAAACCACTGAGTTGGCCCCCCTGAGCGTTTTGGTGTTTCCCAGCAGTCTGCGGGAGGCGTGAATGTGGTAGTGAGTGGGAGTGTTCTGGTGGGGACTGATTTGGTAGAAATTGTCGTCATAGTGTGGCGTAAAGTCTTTCTAATAACCTAGTTAAAAACTTAATTCGACGCCAGACCGCGCTTTATATTTGCTGCTTCTACCAAGCCCTTCGCGACAAAGGGGTGCATGGAAGGTACGAATGTGCATATATCAACGCCTCGCTAGCCTTGCGCAGCCCCCACTCGTATAGTTCATCTCGGGGTCTCACTTGTGTATGCACATTTGATACAGAGGCAGTGCACTTCTGTCGGTCGCATAGCTAAATTCGGATATTTGATTCACGCTTGATCATACAGGTAAATCTCAATGGGTTCATTGTACTCGAAGAAAATTAACATGGTGAGAAACATAAATAAAAAGTATCAAGTCTTTTTAAAATGAGGGGACTGAAAGATTGATACCGTTCGCATTACATTAGAGCTTCTTGAACCATAACTGCTAATTTTCTCGCGTAATCATTCAGAGAGTGCAGAAATAAACAATTGAGTGAACCAATAAAGAGAGTACGAAAAGCAAAAGAAGGCAAAAAGGGACACATAAAGCTTTCACAATCTAGCCAAAGACCTTTCAATTATTGCAGGACCTCCGAGACATACTCCATCCTCAATTCATCTTTCAGTAAATTCTCCATAGCTCGTTCTTCCAGCTCAACTAGAAGTTCCCAACACTCTACACCTTCGCCACTATTTTGTTTCTTTCTCGTGGGCAGTATCTTGATCGACCCGTCGACCTCACGCGCAGGGGTCCGGAACCAATCGACCTTCCCCAAGTTATGACCAAAGTCAAGGTCATATACAGGAATCTGTCTCCACGAGTTGAAAACGATATCGTTGCCATGATTAAAGTCAATTTTCGGCCCGAAATCTTGGACATTTCCATCGTGAGCGTTTATACGGGCAACAAGGCCTAGTATAAAAGTCTCATCTAACGCTAAGATGGATCGGCGGATAGGCATGGCGAGTTCAGAAAGCTGCAAGTGCTTCACATTGTCGATAGGGAGCTTGGTCATGCTACAAAGTGCTACATTCCCAGCATATGGACCTTTGGGAAGCCTCTGGGTCAGTTTCTCTCGACAGTCAACTGGTATCACCATTTGAGTGAACTCATTATCATTCAGCCGGTAAGAACGAGCCCTGGTGATGCATTGCCATATAAGGGCACCGAGAACATCGTTGGATGATACGAAATCAACACCACCCAACGACTGGTTAAGTCCATCTATCATAGACATGATCTTCTGTTTCAGTCTTTGTAACGACGAGGTCGGAAGGAGAAACAGTCTCCAAGTGCACGGAATTGATTTATGCGCCCCTTCCGCGACCTTTGCCGTAGTGCTTCGCAGGCTTACCCCATTGAACCCCGAGTAATCGCGGCTTTCCATCGTCTCCGGCGCCATCTCGGGAAATATTCCCGCCCGGAAAGTCGGTTCTGCCTCTGTAAAATCGACATTTATGTCGTGGGAGCTAGGGGAGGGCGCTGTTGGAGCCGGATTCACGAGCTTTAAATTTTTCGCTAAAGCTTTGAGAATCAGTCCAAATCCTGCCCCATCAGCTACCGAGTGGTTTAGGCTTATGCCCAGTAGCAAGCCCCCATTCAACAGATTTGCCTGTACGGCAAAAATGTTTTGGCCTTCTGTTGGTTCCACATAATATGGCAACAAATAGAGATTGTTCTCGTCCAGCGCCGACGGCGGAAATTTCTGTGCTTTTAGCTCTTCGTATGATGGCATTGAATTTCTCTTATCCACGACAAGGCAGGGTACAATGTCTTTATCTTCATAAACTATGCAGATTCGGTTCCTCTCGTCGAGTGCTCTGATGCGTCCAGCGAGATAGGGCATTTGAAGGGTTGTGGCGTAAAGCGCAGTTTTCAGTGTGTGCGTGATCTCTTCGGACGTCACCCCTGGAGGTGTTTGGAAACAGAGTAAAAAGCGAATAGTAGAGCGCATCGCAGTTTGGTCGATTGTACTGAGTTGGAAGTACCGGAGAGGCGTGTTGGAACTAGTAGGTATGTTTGAAGCCTCGATGGGTTGCCCCGTGATATTATCGTGTTCTGCCATAATTAAGCCGAGAAATGTTATTGATAAAAGGAAAGCTTCAAGCGAGTGGGATGCACGTATAAGCATAGTAGATTGAAGTTTATGAAGCTGTTAGGTCCGTTTTTAAAGCACCTAGGTGACTGTCTGAGTTGTTAAATAGGGTGGGTTACAGGTGAGGGTTAGAGACGCACCTGTATCTAAGCGCCGGACCATTGTCAACTTGCGTGGTAGCACTTTGCTTCGTAACCAGTGATTGATCACCTTTTATTTGTGTATCCTTGACAACAGATATAATTGCATGTCATGGTTGCTTGATGATGCATACCTGGGTTACGCAACGGGAAGTGACGTGTTTGTCTGTTACACATTCAATAAGGTAAGCATCTATTTAAGAATTCAATCAAGAATCTCCTTTCCACATTTGCATGTGCAAAGCCCATGAAGCGCGGAAAACGTTCATCCTTGGAAAACGTAGAGTCATTCCTGAGTCACAAGAGAAAGACTTACAACACGGAAGACAGTATACGCAATGCATAATCACGACCTGGTGAAGATGCCAAGTCAAAGCTTGAATGAAAGCAACAATTAAATTGATTATGAACAAAGGTACTTAGATATGCATACAAGCGACTGATGCCCGTGCCCTGGACGTACACAAGAGCTATGGCTTTCTGGTTTCCAACCTCCGTCTCCCCAGGTATTTCTCTATTCAGTGAAGGGACCATCAAATTTACTGGCGGTATCAACACGAGTGTATCAGGAACAAAATTCAAACGTTTTCGATAAACGACTAACACGCCCGAAAATTCGTACACATCAAAAATTTGCCAACCTATCCCACAGTGCGATCGTAAGGGTTGAGAAAGTTTTCCAGAGCTTCAAAACATCCCACTCCAGCATACTTTCTCTCTCTCTCTCTCTCTCTCTCTCTCTTTTTTTTTTTTTTTTTTTTCCCTTAATGCTAGACACCGCTGCGTGAGGTATTTAAAAATTGTCAAGAAGGGTGAACCAATTTGCTCCTCGCGTCGATGGAATGGGAAATTGAGCAAGTGTTCAATTCCAGTACATTGAAATGAATGAGAATGGGGCTGTGCTATGCAGCTCGAGTGGCTGAGGAAAGGCTGTGAATTTTTAGCTTTCAGCTACGGATGCCTTAGGCTTGGCTGGCATTCAAGCGCCTGCATCGGGACAACGTGAGATTATGAACAAGCCAAAATATACAGATTTGCAGCTCTCTCTTCATCGTAAATAATCTTGATTGAGCTTCTTAGCGACACGTGCTTTGAGGATTGCTCGGCGACCAAGATTTGGTATTGAATCTTCAGACTGAATCAGCCTCGCAACGGCTAGTTACACCGCGACTAACATCGGGTGATATCGGCGGTCACTCTATATCAACGTCTGGTATGTCACCGTATAGCATTGATTTCTGCATGCTCTGCCTCATAGAACTATTTTCTCGCCTTAGTTTCCCTTTTGGGTTTACTAAGATGTATTTAGGGCCACGAGGGATCAAATGACTAGCTTGTTGTTCGTAAATTTCCTTGGGCAGTGCTCGCTTAGTTGTGTTGGCGAAGCGCATTGCCCCTAGCGACGTCATGTTCCTGCTGCCCAGCACTCCCTCTCGACAGCAAGGCGTTCACACGGTTCACCGGAAAAATCATGTACAGCCACGTTCTACCCACAGACGCATTGTTTAAATCACTCATTGGGACACACGCTGAGGACTCAATCATCCTGTTGCATGCTATCGCCAGCTCGAGCAGATAGCCACGCCTAAACCCCCGTCAGATAAATTACAGCGCAAAAGAAGCAAAAAGAAGAAAATGTCCACCGAATCATCCGCCCCTAATCGCCCGGTGAAAGATTATGAAACACCTACTGGTGCCGCCTTCCAGGTCGATTTCACATGGAGCAGGTTTCGCAACATCGTGAAGGAAAGGAAAGGCGATAGCCTGACCCCCGTCTACATTCAGCATTTCCGCCCCCTGAAACCGCAACTGCAGATAGATGATGCAGCTACAAAAACTCGAATATCTACCGGGACCATCAACGGAGTATCCATAGCCGCAGAATGTACGATTCACGGCCAAACCATTGGCATCAAGCCGCTTAGCAAGTGGAAGACGGCATACAACTACTTCTCTCCTGCTCTTTCTTCGGCGGAGCTTGTCGCTGTTTCGTGGATTACCACCTGGAGCTTAAAGACTTGGGACTTTGTGTGCGTCGAATCATCGACGCAGAGTCCGATTGCCAAGTTCTCGGTCAACCTTTGGGCGTTGAAGGAAGTTGGCAACTTCTACTTTGCGAAAAGCGCGGCTGAGCTACCAAAAGAACTCCGGGACGAAGTCATCACCGTTGGTTTGACGATTTTATATGTTATGGCGACAAGGATGAATAATCCGCTCAACCTTCTGGGTTCAACATTTGCGAAAGCCGGAAAGGTGGAGGATGGGCGCGCTGGTGGGGTGGAGCTTCAGGAGCGACCCCAAGATGGAACGAAGCACAAGCAGGTGTAACGGTAATAAGAAACCAAGGATTTGTTTTTATTTATTATACCCCGTTGCGAGAGTTCAAATATATATTTCACTACATTCCACATTTGCGATAACAACTAAGCCAATAAATATTTCTCTTTGTACCGCTCGGGAAATAACTTCTCTCTTCCACGGAGCGCTTCACACTGCAGTCACTTGTGAGGTACAGAATTATATGTCCATCAGTCATTCCACTCGAGCTTCCTTAACAAAGGATCAAGATCCGGGTATGCATGTCAGAGTATATACTGTAATTGAGATCGGAGGTTTATTTATAATCACGATAGTAATTTAAGAATTAGTGAAACGTTTGCGCAATACTGCGTGAGGTCTTTCATTTGGTAATCCCATCCATGCCAGAGCACTTGCAAGCGTGCAAGAAGATCTGGCTGCTCCGCTAGAAACGTTTCGACTTTCAAGTATACACTATCTCTTTCAGCGCCATCGTTCCACTTTCTATTGTCAATATCAACGAAGTCCGAAGCAGTAAATACACTAAAACCTAATCGTTCCTTAGACAAGTAAGCTTTCACGACGCACTGCTATTACGACGACAATGTCATACCTCAACCTTTGTTAAAAACTCTCCTTCCCACCCTAATATGGCCCATTCCAGCAGCGGCACCTGGCAAGGAATCTCCAAAATAGCACAAAGCTTTTCCGCCGCCTTGTCCTGCTGCGACTCAGTTTCGACCGGCGCCTACAGAAATTCCGCGTATTTTGCTTAAAGGACGGGGTTGTGTGCAAAGGCCTAAGCCAGAACACGTTGCTGGTTTTTAATAGAACCAAGACTCCATATGAACTGGACTGTAACATCCTGGTAAAGTTGTCTTTCCACAGGCGTGCTTTCGAGGCGCATCTACCACATATCATTAGAACCATGCACTCCTCAGCTTAGAGGGTGGCATTAGAAAATACATACTAGCTCGTCCGACTATGCTTTTTTTCACGCTCATTGGCGTTGAATCAGCCTCTGCATGAAACCCTCCGGCAGCTCCGTCTTTCGTAGACATCGTTTCCTTGTGGAAATGCAGTTATTACGATTTTTATGATAGAAATTGCGGGATATCCGATCAAGATTGAAACGTAGCTTTGCTTTGAAGTAGAGGAATGTAGCCTTGTTTTGTGGAGATCAAGGACGACATAGAATAGTTGTAGTTTTGAGCTGACTAGGTGCGCCAAGAGTGCCGCCCTTAGAGTGAGGCAGTTACATATGAGACTATCATCGAGTTCTGTGAGCGTTGATATTATGAAGCGTCGATGACTGTAGAGATGCAAAAAGTGACCGATCAAGATTTACACTGGTTTGATTCGTGTTTATACAAACAATAATGTCATTTTACCCAAATTACTAATTTCCTCGAAGAATTGCAGTGTCGGCGTAGGAGAAAGCAGTTACATGAAGACGCGACATTCCGAAGTTGTTCCCCTCCCTCATACCTGACATATCGCACAAAACGCGCGAAACCTCCATGATAATTCGGTTAGATCCAATGGTTACAAAACCTACGTCCCAATAAAACCACCCTCTAAACCCACTGACTAATAACTAGTTGCTATTTGCTTTCATGCTCAGGCCATACAAGTTCAAACCCAAACGGTGTTCCACTAATTTGAACCCAAATCTCCCCCAATCTTAGCCAGAATGCCTACAAAATCTGAGTCATGTGTAGAACACTCGTTTTGGATAACATTCCTTGCCCAATCACCCCTCGGCTTGAACGATGCACTGAAAGGCAAAGGTTTTGAAACCAAACCATCTGTGCATGCCATGGAATCGATGATGGTTGGTTTGCCATCCTCATCAAGGCCGGGCTCAATATCGAAAGCCCACAATATACGGGCAATTGTTATCCAAAGAATATTGCGCGCAACATGTTGGCCTGGGCATGCGCGCCTGCCGTAACCAAATCCTATCGTTGGAAGGGCCCTAAGAGTTGTTTCACTCTCTTCACCAGCCGAGCAAAGCCAACGCTCTGGCTCAAACTCCTCTACGTTGGATCCGAAGACAGACTGATCTCGGGTGATTGACCAATGGTTCGCAATAACTACGGAGTGGGCAGGGATCAGATATCCATTGTAAGTGCTCTCAACTTTGGTGTAATGAGGAACACCTGCAGGTCCTGCAGGGCGCCAGCGGAGCACCTCCTCCACGATGGCGTCGATGTACGGCAATTTTGGTCTATCTGCGAAGGTAGGTAATCGATGTTGTCCAACTACAGTGTCAAGATGGTGTTGTGCTTTAGAGACCCAGATTTGATCAGCTGTGATGCATCCTACGACGAACCACATTAAGGTTTCGGTTGTCGCATCTAGTGCTGCGTCTGCCATAATTCCCACGTCCAGAGCGAGCTCTTCTATGGGCATTTCGATTGATTCCTGGTCGATATAATTGCGCATGGCCTTTGCAAAATTCCATCCGTCCGATTCATATCCGCGTTGAAGGTTTCCAACGTGCAGACTACGTTGCCTCCCCCAATGCCTTTCAGCTTCGGCTTTCCACGGCGCCATGAAGGGCGGAAGAGTGTTCAAAAGTGGAATCGAGTCAACCAAATATTTTCCAACCTGTGCCAGCTGATCAAATTCGTGATTTACAGAGTGTGCTGCAACGAGGACGGGATCGGAAGAAGTTTTGACGCGGAAACCATAGAAAAGTGCATAGATGACACTGGCTGTTGTACGCTCAAAAAAACCATGACAGACTTGTCTGGAACCGCCACCTCCTAGCAGGAGATCATATAGTAGTTGCTTGGTCTCAAACTCTTGGAACGGAAGGTAAGTGTTTGCAGAGCGTGTACAAAGCACCAAATTTTCAAGCTTTTGATGTAATTTGAATCGCTCATCATATGGCCTCAGAAGCATGTGCATGCCCTTCAGAGCCATTTCAGCTGCTACCTAGAGAGTGAATATTGAAATTAGAGCTGTATAGTAATATTTGTAAGTTGTAAATTCCACTGACAATGAAACGGGGGCGATCGGAAAATGTTCCGCCCCTCTTAGCCAACAGATCGTGTGCTGCTGATGACGTATTCAGCACCACTATAGGTTGCCCGAGCATGTTCAGATACACCACTGGGCCATAGATCTTCCCCCAGACGTAATATTTTAGCCATGCGTGCGATTTTGGCGCTTGGTGTATATTTCCAATTATTGGGAGGCGAGGAGGTCCTGGTGGGAGCGGAAGTTTCCTTTTCGCCGAAGTATTCCAAAACAAGAAGGGAGCTAGCAAAACAATGCTAAAACATAGAATGTAGAGCAGGAGAGACGACATCTTGCGCATAGGTTTCTCAGTTGTGACAGGACAGTGATGTATTGCTTAAAAACAGGAGTTGCTCGGAATGGAAAATCCGAAGGATAAAAAAATGCTTTGACACATCACAGAAAATCGCGGTGGTGAAAGAATATTAGTCAGATCGCCCTCGCCGTACTGATCATTCGTTCTGTGCCTCCCTTGGCATCCGCCAATATATTGGGTCCTTCAAAGATTGAGTAAAACCAACCCCAAATTAAGCTACACGGGTTCTTGCATATGTATCTGTCTGATTGAAAACTGTATTTCCGTTAGCAGCAGGCCACTGCATCCGGTCGTGAACAAACTGAAGGCTCCATTTCACCCCAGAGTCGGCCATGTTCTCAGTCAGTGTTCATGCATACATGTATGCCAAGTGCACATAAAGAATACGACCACCATCTAGATTAGCTACGCCGTTGCGGGGTTCGACTACTGCAGTGTCGTGTAACCTAGCAATATCAGCATTACCAGTGTGGTGCATGATTGGTCAGGAACTACTCGGAAGGAACATTGATAAAAGTGTGTTTATCACCCCTATGGTCATAGAATTACCAGCGGTATCGACACAGAAAAGGAATCCCAAATACATCCTCGACTGGAAGCGCAATAACCTGCTAATATCCTCAGAATAGTGGTTTTTTGCTTTCGCCTAAAACAAGCCATTTAGCTCAAGAGTCTGAAAGAAACGTCCCCACAAAGTGGAGAGTGACTTGAAGCTTGAAACTTTATAGCTAAGATTTGATTTGATTGTTGAGCTATTTAAATAACACATTAACCTTTCGAAGCCAAGTACTGTCTCTATCCACGCTCAAGTTCCCGTAGCCACAGGTAATCCACTAAGCCATCCCCCCCTTCTGTTTTCTTACAGCCCATGCTCTTCTAAATAAGAAAACATTTTCTTGTAAGTAGTCGACGCACTTGTAGCTACATTGATTACATGAGCTGTATCAGGTGCGACATAGACCGTCAAATTGGATGCATTCGGGAACCACTGCTCCTTCATTTGCCCCTCGTCGTATGTTCCTGGGCAGTACCCTTTGCAAGTTACGAAGTCGGCTTCACCAGCAATCAACTAGAACCAAAATTCAGCTCGCAAACTTTTAGCAAAATCAACAGTCATGTATCTAGAAATGAGGCTGCTATCAACTGGGGACAGAAGGAGAACGTACCTGCACAGGTCCTTTAAATAAGCCTCCATTCTCCGCGTCAAAAACCTGCCTAGCCGATGCATACACGGCCACTGGCTCCGGCTGCTTCACTTTTTCCGTGTAGTCAAGTAGCTCGGTGTCAAGTGTTTTCTCAGTAAAATAGAGTTTCTGCAGAGTATTCAAGGTGGTGAGGACAACGTAGCCTGACCCAAAGCGTCCGAAACGAGCAGCGTCATGAGTTGCGGCATATGCGTGTTCGAAAGTGCCGACGGGAACAGCACCAAACTCCTTGCTGTTGAGGAAGCCCGTTAGAAGGGCCCCATCAGACATATTGCCATGCTTTTTCAGCAACCCAAGGATGAGTAATGAGCCAAAGGAATGGCCGACATGGACGATTTGCGTCGGATTTAGCGTCGGAACCGTGGTGTCGGCGTTGGAGACGATCTTAGCGGCGCTGAGAAGCTTTCCGCTGCGCGCCAATGTGGTGATTTTGGCGAGAATTTCGATTTCAATATTAGGTTGCGCCTCATCGTAGGCATTGACTAGTGAAGAATTCCCGGTGCCAATTCGGTCGAATGTAAGGATAGAATATCCTTTATTGATAGCCGCATCTACATATGACTGCTGCTCCGGCCTAACCCGTACATCCCAGGCTCTGCTCTCCAATGCGTGTAAGTGTTTGAAAAGAGCGGGTCTTGCATAAGAACATTCCATGGATTGAGCAACGCACCTTTTGTCCCATGCATTTCCATGAACTGCAATCTGCAATATGTCGGATTTGTCCGTCTTCTGTGTTGGGATGCAAAGCTCCGCATTGATTTCGTAGGTTTTGGTGATGTTCAAGCCGGTGGTCCCAGTCAAATTCTGGTTCCATATGCTGAAGTCAAGCGCCCATTGGACTGCATCGATATCATTGTCAACACGGCGAATATTGTAGTGTTCGTTGGTGGCGACAACAGGGATGGGCAGCTCAAGTTGGACACATTGTTTGGTGGCCGCAACGGCCACGGCGCTCACAGAGATCAGCAAGCCAATCTGAGCTCGTCGGTTTAAAGCCATATTGACTTCTGGTTCTTTACAAAGAATTTGCGATCGCAAGATGGTTCATGTATGTAGTGACGAGGGATAGAGCGCGCTCACACTGAATATTTATGCCTGCTGAACTTACAAATAACATGATGTGACGTGGTAGGTTGTCTTACTGAATGCCTTTTTCAGTACCAATTTTGTCGTAGTGCTGACTTAACAAATAATTAACATTCTCGCATTCTCGCACTGCTGACAGAACTACTATTAGACTCGTTATTTCAAAGCAAGCTTCCGAGAAACGAAGGCTATGTGTTGTTTTTAGGCTACATCTGCAGGATAACATCAGCGATAGCTCACTTTCGGTTGTCCAATTCCAAATTCATGTCATCCATCCTGATCTAGAACAGACGCGGCATGCTGCCCAACATAGGAATTACGAGAGACAGAGGTGTGAGAGTGCAATATTTCATAAGTAGACTAAAACGGGTTTATGCGAGTGGCGATTAAACAAGTATCGATCATCTACCAATTAAGCAAGCCTCAGGTGTTCTTTGCGCATCTTCTACTCCACCGAAACCACCAGATCCCGGAAAGGTTTAGATGCGGGTGTCCCATCTTCAATTTCTCCTTTTCTGTCAGCCACTCGCACAATGTGGCACGCAGCTCTACTGACTAAGGAACCCTAAACTCTTGGGCGCGCTCCACGGCTTCTTGCAGGAGCACACACGCTTCCGTGAGATTATCGCAGAAAACCAAGGTCTTCAGAGAGGTTAGCTTCCGAATTAGCTGATTATTCATCAATATGGAAACTGAAACTGATTCGGATGTGGATATACTATTACCCTAGCGGAATTCCCTTTGTATATATACTCTGTCGTTTGTATAGTAGAATTAGGCAGTGAAATTAACTTGTTTCTCACCCGGTAATGTATTCTTAATCCGCATATTCTTAATCCGCATATTCTTCGATGTAAATACGAAGTTTTGTCTATGTTTATTTTATATAATTAATTATCTTTGCTCTTATTGGCGCCACATAATGGGTTTTACGCTCTCGCTAATAAGCCTTCGGAAGATGTGCTTATTGATTGAAAGGTATGTAGGAGAGAAGTACTGTGTTTCTAAAATACTTACATAGCTTATGTGTGGCTCCGCAAGCGACACCATAGAAATCGTGTAGGCGATTGATAATGGCCGCGCAATAGTATTGCAGCTAGGTTGATTCTATGCGCAGGGCTGGTTCTGGTATGAATTCAGACTTTTCCTTTGTGAAGTGGGTGGGGATTGGGAAGTAAATGCAAGAAGTGATAGATTCTACTGAGAAATTGATCCGAAGAAAGGATGATGAGTTAATGAGGGGAGTTCAATCCTTTTCCGACGGCGCAGACTTTGACTTTATCCAATCATTTACCTAGATCTCATGTTCACCCGACAATTTACATTCTTCTGTCTCACAAACCATATGTTTTCAGATTCGAGCGGCGCATGCTTGTCCACAAGCTCAAAGTCGAAGTTGCGAACCAATTCTGGAATGAGGAGCGATATCTCTAACAGGCTGATATTCTTGCCGATGCACGTCCGCGATCCGGACCCGAACTGGATTTGGTCAGCTGAGATGCCGCGCAGCATCGTGGAGAGAGAACATACTGGCAGCCATGATTTGCTCATCTCTTTCGCTCGCTCTTCGCTTTCTAGCCACCTCTCGGGTCTGAAGCTGGAGGCATCCTCTCCAAACACGGCAGTATTATGGTGCGCAACCCATGTGTTGACGCCGACAACGCTCTGGTAATTGCTTAGTTGAGACCAAGAAGTGGAGTGCACCGCTTACCCCCTCCGAAAAATACTTCCCTGCTATCGTGGACCCTCCTTTGGGAACAACGCGACCCAGTGGAAGCCCTGTAGCAGGATGCAGTCTGAGTGCCTCCTTGATGACAGCCTGGAGATATGGAAGTTTTAGTGCCACTTGATACGAGCCAACCTCTCCTACACTTTCAATTTCGGCTCTGAGCTGGAGGGCAATTAGCAAGAAAAACAGGCCTATTCTATGTCACTCGCTTACCTTCACTAAAGACTCGTGGCTATGCAACAAATGCCAGAAGATCGCACAGAGACTTATACTCGTGGTGTCACTTCCGGCTCCAATGTTCGTTAGACAAGTCATGAAAATCCTCTCCGTGGTGAAGGTTTCAGGATCCTCGTAGTGCTTTTGGAACATCTTTGCTAGAAAGTCGTCTGCGATGCCAGGCTTCTTCTCCACATCGGCTAGTGCGGCCTGTCGTTTCTGGATTTGCTTACTAGCAAAGCTGCCAAGATGTCCTCTGCCCTGGTTGCGGTAGGTGTTTATCTGCGATAAAAGTGGATGTATCTCAGAGTACACTCCGACATCTGCACAATACTTCAAGTACGTTTCGAGGGATGGAAATAAATTATAGTGATCCTTTCCTTCGTCGAGAAAACCAAAACGTTCGGCAACGGTGATGAGCCCAATGACGTCAAATGCGTAGCATTGAAGCCAATACTGCAGATTAAATACTGTTCGCGACGTTGCGAACTCGGTCAGTCGGTCTTTCAGGAGTGACGTGCACTCATGGACACATGGTTCCATATGAAGCAATGTACTCATGGAGTATAAGGAGGCCACTGTCCGGCGTTTCTCTGCGTGCAATTTTGCATCTTGTTCCGTAAACAGGTCGCGATTATATGGGTGGCCTGCTGCATAGTACCATGGAGACTGAAGATGCTTAGCAATGAATCGTGTTGTATTTGCGCATGCCCCATACCTTGTTGAACAGCGTCCCGTGTCCGTATATTATCTTGACGGCTTCAGCATCATCGATACTAAACTCGTTTGGTGCGATGCGGACGACGGGTCCTGGGAATAGTGAGTGTCAAATACGTGCGGGCTATAGACATGATACCGACCATATTTTTTGTGCAGTTCAATATTACTCAAATGAAATGTACGTTTTCTGATTTGATGCAAGTACCAAAGTCTAGAAAATCTGGCAAGGAAAGGGCCTGGTATGCCTTGTTTCTTCGAAACGTAGGCGCGTTGTCCCAAACGGAGAAATAAGAAGATTATCGGCGAAAGAAGAATTAGAGCATAAGGAGAACGTAAGAGGTGGTACATTGGTGTAAAAAACATTGTAGCTCAGAAAGTCTGCGATACGATACGAAGGATGGTCTCCGTGTAAATTGAACCGACTGAGGTTGCTTTTGTGTTGCGGGCAGGAATGGACTCCACTTCTGCACCCCGCACACTATCCTACAAGCGTTCACAACATGCGATATCAGACGTGGGGACGTTTCTTAGCACCACTAGTGTATTCCGGCAGTTGATGAATTTGAAATGTTGGCGGCTACTTTTCCGCCTTACAGCCGTAACGTAGAGCTAGCTGCTTCGCCAGTGTTTACACAGTAAAAATAGAGAAAACGGGACCTAATCACAAGGGCGTTTAGGGTACGTTTGTACATAACCATTTGATCCCCTAAACGATAACAATATCGCCATTCTGAAACCTGCTCAACCATTCCTGAACGACGTCGTAATGACATTCAGTAGACGTCCAGAATAAGCCAAGCCGTCGGTAATGGCCATTAGCTTCACGAGAAAGCACAAGGCCGACTGCTATTCCGCCGCTCAATTTACTAAGAATCTCCAATGTTGTGACAATAATCGGCTTACTAACGTCAAACGCGCTCTCTACTGCATCTGCAATAGTCTCCGCGACACATTGATCCTCTAGCCTACCCGGGAAAAGTAGAAAACGCCGACTTACTGTCCATATGGCTTCTCGCAGGCGGCCGCTCACGTTGAGCATGCAGGAGCCCGGAGATGCATCTCGGTATCGAAAGTTGTCGTCGCAGTAGTCGCTCGGCCATTCCCTCCATTTATTGATCGTTTCCTGAACCGAAAACCACGACCAGGAGGGAATGTGGGGCATGTTAGGCCGCTGAGCTGGTTCCCGTGAAGTATCTCTCTCCCAAAGTAGCTCGCTGCTGAAGAACTCTCCACCCCACAATCCATTGAGGTATTTCACGTTAAGGATTCTCTGATATTCCATTGCAATGGAATGAATGGCTAGCGGTCGGTCCGTTGCGTGTCCAATCCCCCTGCTCGTGAAATCCAGTACCAAGCGCCTCCAATAAGTTAGAATCATTTTAGGTACCATACGAATTGTCCATATCCCCTTCGCAGGGTCGTAGTGCTTAAGGATTTCGGCATTATCTGGGTCACCTCTGCAGATCCTGCGCAATTGCTGAGTGCCGTATTCAAGAATGCGGCATGATTTGACATGTTCCTGCAAGGTCCAAGCTCGTTTATGGATAGGCTCGGGTACGACGCCAAACACTTGGTACAGATTCAGAATGCCGAGACTGCCGTCCGTGTAAGCGCAAGGTATGGCGGCAATCTTAGGCTGCCTGCGGTGGAGGAATCCTTGATGGCAGTCCTCTGCACAGGCTGCTGAGATAGTGACATATGCACCGTGGTAGATCTCTGACATGCGGGGTATCTCCATCTTCTGGTCGTCCCAACTGTCCTGGTTGTCCGAGCTGGGGTTGTTTGGGTCTACCTGCAAAATGCAAAGGGAATCAACCCACAGGTACAGTATGCCTAATTTGTATGTGGTGAAAATAGCATCTTTGATCGTTTGTGGAAGGTCTTGAATTGGAATATCTTTCTTCCATTGATCAAGAGATCTTTTTGTCGTGATGATAGTCTGAGGTTCTTTCCCCCAGCAGTAGCTTAGCGCCGCGTATTTGCCATCAAATGCGTCTATTAATCGGACACTATTACCCTCATCACTTATTTTGAGTACTCTCGAGGGGAGCATGCTACGATTTGAACCTCGGCAAGCGGGGTGAGAATTGTGACATTCTGCTATCCACTCCCGGGAGCGTTTGAAGTTCTCCTCGGAAGCGACATCGACATTTAGCGGTGGGCTTTCTGTAAATTCAGCGGCGCCATTCCCTATTCCATAGATATTAGCGGGTCCTATTCCAGGCCGCCCACTTGCGGAATCACTTACCACTCTGCAAATATGCGCCTAGATAGCCATGCGATTCGAAGTCAAACTCGTCAGCGTTGTTAGACTCTAGGAAGATGGTGGCAATGGAAGCTTTAGACTCCATGTCAGGCACCAGAGACAGAGCAAAATATCGCTCGCTGTCACTAGCCCTGTAATTCACAGAGAGCAGCTGAAGCAACCAAGAAAATACCATACAATCGTCTGCCGCCGCTTCGGCGATCTGATCATAACGGAAGATTTGGCTATGGCCCTCTGAGCGTGAATCCCCTTCCGAAAATTCGATCCGCAAATTATGGCAATAAGAACACCTGTGGACACCGGAAGGACACATGTTGTTCCAGTACCGAAGGGAACTAACTTCATGTCCAGAATTGTGGCCTGGAAACACGGAACTAGCTCGGGTTACCTCATTCTTTTGCGCCTTCACCTCAACAAGCTCTAGTTTCTTTCGATTTGGCATGATGTCCAGTAACGAAGAACTAAGTTTCTCGTGTTTGAAAGGCTTGCGGGCTTTCATGTCTAGATGAAGCACCTTCGCATAACCTCGCTCAATCACACTCCTCAGAGATTCCCTATTATGAACCTTGCCAGCGATCCTCCTACTCTTGAGAAATTCCCTCTTGTGAACCTTTCCAATGAACTTCTTCACATTGATGTGCCCCTTAGAATTTCGCCTGAAGTATTTCCCGAGAGGATCCAGTGGCTCCATCGACTGCGGTATTGGAGATAGTCTAACATTATTGGCCGGAGATGAAGGGGTGCCGGGCCAAGAATTGTCAGAGAAGGCGTCATCGGCTGGTCCATATGCCAGGTATTCACCATCATCATCGGAGGTGTCAGAGGTGTCAGCGGCTGTGCCATATGCTAGATTTTCACCGTCATCATTGGAGCCGTCAAGCCATTGGCGCCAATTCCACTTTCTCTCAGCTTCAGTAGCTTAAGAATGTGGCGTGTTGTGTTAGTCACTGGAAGTGTAGTGTTCCGAGGCACTTGTCTTACCTGGGGTATAATTCTTCATTTCAACAAATTGGCGCATAAGTAGACCCGACCTTCGTAACGATTCGATCGAAACATCGCTGAACATCCATCTCGTTAGAATAGAAATCAGATTCCCCATGGCTAGTCCGGAGCTGAAATTCGTCAGGGTTTCTATGGTCAGATATGTTAGACGGTGTCTTACTGCCCTGTCGAGGGGAACTGAGGGATAGTCAAGGTTGGGTTCTGCAGGGCGTAATCGGTACAAATAGAATGCGGGTAATTCACTGTGCCCGGGATGGAAATGCCGGTCAGGGCTGAAGGGGTATTTACAATCGAACATATGTTCTGCATGGCGTGCTTGCAGGAAGGCTAGCCTGCTCGGGCCTTCCTACATACGAATAATTGCCAAGTCACTGCCAGTCCTCACGGAGACCGCTCGCACTGCCCCCAGAAAGTAAAACGGAGACATAATAGACCGAAGAAGTAACAAGTAATAGTTAAAACTCCTTGAAAACATGCCATGCCGAGTGCTTCGTGTGCAGCTATTTGGATCCGCATCCCACCTTGTCACTTTCAAATTTTGATTTCTGCATGTTGCCTGAAAAGGGAGGTGGGGTAGTTTGTGCCAGCTGGTCGGCATGTCGGATATGAAAAATAATACGACATGCGAAGGGGGAGCTGGGGCAAATGATATTAGTTTCACCGCGAAATGGCGTTCTGGCTTTCTGCATGCGTCGAGTGTTCCGCGTATAAGATTAGAATGTCGCTGCTGGTCGGCGACATGATCACCACCCGTGCATGAACAGTCAATAGCATTGCATGCTGTTATCTATATAGTAGTATATACATATGTAACCCTAAATATGCTCAATCACGTGACCCCATTCATCTGTGCACCCCCTTGCCAAAGTCGTTCTGATTGATATAGCAGCCCTGCATTGATACCGTGAGTGATTTCATCAATCCTTGAAATGGTTAACAAAGATATAAAGCAAACATGCGCATGCGTCTGCCTGATCGCATTTGCCGTGGGAGTGGTTGATTGGGCTGTTGTGCTTACGGAATTGTCTCAGCCTTGCGGCTCGCAATTGTTGGCTACCTATTGCCCCCACAGTGCATGTGCTGCTTGACACACACCCGGAATGATCAATATAAAGACAATATTTCGTAAGATATAAGGAAGGAGACTGCCCGTACCAGGTTGCTCAAACTTCCCTCTCAGGCTTAACGCATCGCTGGTGCGCAGCATCATCCTTACTTAAGGTGTGAAACAACACCGCCTCCTCTCGGCTGGCGATAGCACCGATCAATTATTACGCCCTAATAAAGCCTAATAACTCAACTGCTTGCTGTACTATTAATAATTTCGATTTCATAAGTGTCATCAGGGTCTTTTCCTTCCTTGAAAATATAATCCGTTGTCTTCTGGATGCGGTGCTTGATTTCTGCTGTGAGTGGTACGAGTTTAGCATTGATCTTCTCATTTGCCTTTGCACCACCGCGTAGTGCATACTCCATGACATGATATCTGGATACATGATTCAAGAGCATCATGTGGAACGGTGTTGTTGTCGAGCCTTCTTCGCGGTATCCTTCTATCGTTATACGCTGGGTATTTGGCCGAGCGAACAGTAACCCTTTAAGCTCGGCGCCATAGCCGTGGTAATTGAAGTGCACGGCTCGATCCGATGTAAAGAGAGATTCAAAGTCCTGGTTTGTAAGGGAGTGTGGATGTTGGCCCTCAGTCTCGAGTATCATAAGGTCTGTAACATTGACCACGCGGACGCGTAATTCGGGCGCTAAATGTCGCAGCAACTCAGCAGCCTTGACGACCTCGAACATCAGTTCCGCCCCGATGCCAACTAGAACAACATCAGGGCTCAGACCTTCATCGATGCTGGCGAATCCCCAGACGGAAACACCTGCGCGGCAATGTGCTTCTGCTTCCTCGGGGCTCAAGTACACGGGAGTTGGCTGTTTTGATCCAACCATGAGGTTTATATAACCTTTCGACCGAAGACAATGCGCAAGCGTGGACATGAAGCAGTTGGCATCTGGAGGAAAGTAGATGCGGGCAGCAGAAGACTTGAGATTTAGCACGGCTCCAATAAAGGATGGGTTTTGGTGGCTGAATCCGTTGTGTTCTTGTCGGGTCCAGGTTGAGGTCTCAATGTAGTTCAAGCTAGCGATGAGGCGACGCCAACTGGTCTCTCGTCCCTAGGGATATCGTCAATCTTTAGTGGTAACTTTCAAGTTACACGCTTACCATTTTGCCGAATTTTGTGTATTGGACCATCATCGTATCAATAATGCCTAGAAAACTCTCGTATGAAGGGAAAAGAGCCACCCGTCCAGTTAATGTGTAGCCTTGCATGAAGCCTTGACAACAGTGCTCGGAGAGGACCTCAATTACTCGCCCCCCTCGAGCATTCGAATATTGATCCCACTGGAAATTTCGGCTTGTGTGCTTGAGCGAAACGTTAAGCTTATTGCTCTCCAATTCGTCTGGCGAGAAGATCCGCAGGCTCTTCGGGTTTAGTTGGAATGCTTTGTCCATGAGCGAGCCACAACATTGCATCGATGAGACCTCTGTACCCCTCTCTACACCAAGATGAGTCCAGTTCGGGACGCTGATTCCCACGTAGGGATCGTACGTGTCTTTCAGCTGCCCCATTCTTTTTTCGTGATTGGTAGGTATAACTTCAAGAATATGCTTAGCGGGTGTCCCATCTTTATTAAAGAGATCATGAGCGCCATATGACTTCAACCAGTCCTGGAGGGCCTTGAGTTGCTCTGTATCTGTTTTTGCCTTTGGGAGTGGTACTTGATGTGAATGAAACGACCCCTCGATTAACTGGCCATCAACCTTTTTAGGTCCGCTCCAGCCTTTGGGGGTTCGCATGATGATGACTGGCCACTGTGGCTTCACGATAGGCTTCCCGGAGCGAGCAGCTTTCTGAATCGTTCGAATCTCGGATAGAGCCCACTCCAGAGAATTGGCGAGGTCTGTATCAATATCTTCAAGGTCCTCAACAAAGCGCGGGTGGTACCCATAACCGATGAATAGTGCTGTGAGTTCCTTGTCGTCCATGCATCCATATATCGTACGCTCGCTTATCTTGAAACCATTCACGTGAACGATAGGAATGACTGCGCCAGATTCCGCCGGGTCAATGTATTTGTAACTGTGCCATGCAGTAGCTGTAGGCCCAGTCTCACATTCGCCATCGCCAACCACGCAGGTTACGACAAGATCTGGCTTGTCCATCACCGCTCCGAAGCTCACAGCTAGAGCGTAGCCAAGTTCCCCTCCCTCGTGAATCGCGCCGGGAGTTTCTGCATTGATGTGACTAGGTGGGCCTCCAGTGACAGAGAACTTCGTAATGAGGTTGTGAAGACCATCCTTGGTTCGGCCGAACTGCGGAAAGAACTTGCCCATAGACTCTTCGAGCCATAGCGCAGCAAGTATGGCGGGAGCGCCATGGCCAGGTCCCACCACATAAATCATGTCCAGATCATGCTTTTTGATAAGATAGTTGAGATGCGCGTAAACCAGAATTAGCCCAGGGCAGGTTCCCCAGTGTCCAAGAAGTCGCGGTTTCACGTGGTCGAAGGTTAGCTCTTCTTCGAGTAGGACATTGTCCTTCAGAAATATCATTGCTAAATGCGTCAGAAGTTGACCTAAATTCTTCTAGATGATTGGCTCACAAGCTGCAATATAGCATGCAGCCCGCCTGAAATCCTTCAGTGCTGTGCTTGCGTCTTCTGGGAGAACCTTTTTTTGCACCTTTGCGTTGAGGGAAAGCACTAGCTCAGATACATGCGATGGCATGGGTTCCGGATTCGCACGATCTATTTCTTCTCCTGGCATTTTCACTGGGTTCTTCGAAGTTGCGAAACGGGGTATTCTCAGGGCAAAGTTTGGAAATGTATTAATTTGGACTACAAAGCGCTGCGAATAAAGTATCACAGTATGTGAAGTTAAGAAAGGAAACCTCCGCTGTGATGTAATGTGTACCTCAACCTCGTATCGAGCCGCCACCCTAATGCGACGTAATGTATACCTCAACCTCATCACTTTGATGCGACGCTAGATGAGGCTCCACCATTAACTGTTGCAAATTCAAGATTTTATCAAGGAATGGTTTTATAAAACGTGCGTTCGTTTATTCGGTAGTTAAACGGCTACCCGGAGCGAACAAATCGGAGACGCGGCTATTTAGTACGCTGAGCCACCACGACTGCGCAAAGCAAAAGGGGTCGAAATTAACGTGCGATCAGATTTCCTGCTAACGTAGATGATTTTCATGGGGCTGCGTGTCGGTAGCATGATGACGAGATCAGGTGGCGCTGATGTGCCCACGAAAGAGGAAAGGTTGGTGGTTCATCGCCGCGGCTCCCGATACTGACCCTAGCCCAAGTCAACACATCGTAGCACGGGAAGAATTAGATAACGTCCAACCAAGGCTATAACAAACGATTTAAGTACGAAGAGCTGAAGGGGATCAATTTCGAATCATTATCCAACATAACTTTACCTTCTAGAACCTGTCGAGTTCATTTTACTCCACAGTCATCAAGTGCCGGTTAATTTGCACTTAGTTCCCACCCCACTCACCATGTGTGAAGTCATCCTTTCCATCAATGCCGGCTCATCCAGCCTGAAAGTATCCGTCTACAAAACTCCAAAATCTTCCCGGAGTACTGATCCTGTCCCACTCGCCGAAATATCAATTAACGGATTAACCGCTCCATCACAACGGTTCAAATACGCACGTGGTGATTATAAAATCCAAGGACAAGAACTGAAAAACATCAACTCTCAAGAAGACGCGTTTCGGCACATTCTGGACCACCTGACAAAGATGAGGGTTTGCCGGAGTTGAAGAACACGGGAAGTATCCGATTTGCGTGCCATAGAGTCGTTCATGGCGGTGATTACCGGAAGAGTCAAGTCATTGATAAAGAAACATATCATCACATTGAGCAGTTGAGTGACATGGCGCCTTTGTAAGTTCTAGATGGCATTGGAAAGCGCAAGATCCTGATCGCATTATAGACACAACGCTCAGTCCCTTGCTATTATACGAGCAACTTCGAACCTACTGCCTACCGCCAAAACCATCGCCTTCTTCGATTCATCCTTTCACTCAACGCTGCCACCATACATCTACACATACCCAATTAATCAAAAGGTAGCCCGTAGAAACAATCTCCGCAAATACGGATTTCATGGCATATCTTACGCCTTCATTGTGCACGAGGTATGTTCCACTTTCCCCTTCCCATCCCCGCCATACCACTAACAACTCCAACAGGTCTCCCAATTCCTTAAAAAGCCTAAATCCCAACTCAATATCATAGCCCTCCACCTTGGGTCCGGCGCCAGCGTATGCTGCATTCAAAACGGCCAAAGTCTCGACACATCCATGGGGCTGACGCCTCTCGCGGGCCTCCCTAGCGCCACGCGCTCGGGTTCCATCGACCCCTCCTTGATCTTTCACTTCACACACAGCGGGGGCAAACCGTCACGCAGCCTTTCACGCGAGATGCACATAACACAAGCCGAGGAAATCCTGAATACCTCCTCTGGCTGGAAGGCTCTTACGGGGACTTCGGACTTTGGACGCATCTCTGCGTCCGAGCGCGTAGAGGATCAACTCGCGTTCCAGATTTTCGTTGATAGGATACTGAATTACGTGCCGAGTTATTTTGCGAAGCTAAATGGTAAAGTTGACGCGCTGGTTTTTGCGGGCGGAATCGGGGAGAATGGGGGAAAGTTGCGGAACGCGGTTGTCGAAGGAGTTAGGTGTTTGGGGTTTGCTATTGATGAAAAGAACGAGAGGCCTAGTGATGATATCGTGGCTGATGTCAGTGCCAGAGAGGCAAGGTATAGGACCTTGATTTGCCGGACTGATGAGCAACTACAGATGGCGAGGGATGTGCATAGTACTTAATGGATGGGTGTCGGCTAAACAGTAGAGCTTTACTACTTTTTCTCTTCGATAAAGTCCACTAATATTCAAACAGTACCTAGACATTGTTACGTAAATTAAAATATTAGACTTCTCTGAGAGTGCTGTCAGGAGCACTGGATAACTCTGCTAGACCCACAGATTGATGTTCCTATTCCAGCATTTCTACCTCTACTCGGTGATTCACTGCTCGTAAGCAGTGCTGTACTCGTTTTAACGGCTGCACACCTACGGAATGAGATATTTTTCTTTGCGAATGCTCTTATATTTGTGCAAAGCTTCGCTGCATTCATATGCCCTCTTCAGGTGCTAATGGGCGTATTGAGCACGGTTCTTCTATCCTCGCTCTACTCCGCGGCGCAATCCTGCAGCTGGATGTATATTGAACGCAGCTGACATTGAAATTACCAGTAACTGAGCTCTGTCATATCACATGAAGCATAGCACCCTTAGTTGTGAGACGTTATCCTCTGGTTTCAGGAGAGGAATGAATCCCTTTTGCATCGACATTGATTACAACAAGACTACAGCATTTTAAGGCTGTCAAATTCAAAACAGAGTATCAGTCTTCTTCCCCCTTTAATCCTTAATATAGTACCCTGTACTATTCCTCTTAAGCTAGGAACCCAATTGCTGCAGCAGTAAAAGGCCGGGCAGGGTCCCCCTGGTTCCCAGTGCAAGTGTTTTGCACAAAGTTCACGATGGCGCCACCGGTACGGCAATCAGATCGAGAAGATGCGCTAGCCTGCCAGAAAATTGGGAAGTTGTTGTCGGTCACGGAGAGATAGCAGTATCTCCAGTTTCCTTTGAGAGATGTACAATCCGTACCGGCCAGTTCTGAAGTGGTCCAGATCAAATTGCTGCGGTCATCGCAAGATGAGTCTGTTATAAAATTAAGTTAGGAACGCAGGGATTTTTAAAAGCGGGGTCGATGGAATCAGTGTGATGAAGAGGATACCTGCAGGGGAAAGGGTTTGGCTTACTGCTGCAATACAAAGACACATTGAAAGCCTGGGCAGCTGTGGCGAAGGCAATTGATATTTTAAGGAAGCGCATTTTCACAGGTGTTGCTAGGATAGCTCTGTAAACAGATTGAGCGTTTTGTGAGGCCGGTCGGATACGCAGAACACCTCTCTGGTTCATCCTTCGGCCTTATATACTGTATTTCGCGTGCCCGAACACACACCGGATACAGCAGCTCGACAGAATGACATGCACTCAAACGCTTATTTTCCTAATGCGATCTCAGGTTCTGAACTTGAACTGGGATAGCCTACAGTTCAACTGAAAGGAGGCAACATTGAAGGGTAGTACTTCGCGCGAGCCACGCACCTACTAATAGTAGTTACCACGATACTGATACACCGTGACGGATTTTACGAAGATAGGAAGGTTGCTTCGCAAGTAACAACTACCACCATGGGTTGCTGAGATTCACGCTTCACGGGGTTCTTCAGGATCTAGGTGTGACTTGCGCAAAAGGCGCACACCAAGTGGGTGGCCCAAGCTCATTCACCTCCGCGAAATAAGCACCAAGTTTCTGTCAACATCGGCGTCTCTCCCGTCATCATCAACAACAACAGCAATAAGCCCACTTTCGCATATCTCGCATCTACTTCACTTATATGAAAAAAATAGGATAGATTTTATGGCTCATCATTTTTTTTCGACAGCTATACGGAATTTCATAATGTCGTTCCTTTTCGGCCGCGAACCCCAGCTTTTCTCAGAGTAGAAGATAGCCGAAGCGGCTGACCCCCGAAATGGATTTTCTTTTTTTTTTAAACTTCGTATCTACGACACTAGGCGTCCTTACCTAGACCAGAAAGAGGGCTAAAAGAAAGAGAAAAAAGGGGCGGCCAACTGCATTACAAAAACGTTACATATAGTAGGGTATCACATGACATGGCTTGCCTAACAAATTGTTTGAATGGAAGATCCTTATAAGCCACCTCGCCCATTCCTGCTTGTCACCACCGATCGCCGATGTGGCTTGCATCACATGCTATTAGTACGAAGCTCCGTCTCTTCGGGGAAGTTTCTTTTTCTTGGAACTGGACAATAATGAAATGTGCGTGCACCCTACTCTTCTCGCTCTGTGGTGCTTGTTTCTCTATCCGCAGATTTGATGCTCCATCTCATCGAGTAAAATGCGCTTTCCATCGCTCTTCTGTGTTGTTTTCATCTTTCGCGTTGCTGCGACTCCAGTTCGAGGTCAACCTGACCCTCTAGCCACTCTAGCCACTCTTCCGATTTGCGCGGTGGGCCGGCTACCATTTTGAACCCCCTGAGGCCCAAGCTAACGGTTACTCAGCAAACATGCCTCTTCAGCTCATTCGCTAATTCTATATGCGATCCGATCAAGGATATATCCTGCCGGTGCAACAACAGGACGCAACAATCAACCGCCATAAACTGTTTTTCCACGTCATGCACGGCCCGAGAGACTCTATTCACCCTCAACATTACCACAACCATGTGTGAGGTGCCCGTTCGGGATAGATCTACGATGTTACGAGTTGTCAACGCTGTTTTCTTCACGTTAAGTGATATGGCCATTCTAGGACGATTTTTCTCTCATGTTGCCCTCCGGCGCCTACAACCACTCGATGATGGGAATATGGCTTTGATACTGGTGTGGTATGCCTTATTATTCGGTACCTATTGCAGCTAACTACCCGTAGGCGTTGAATATTCTTGTGTTCACCTTGACAACCAAGGCGTGTATGTCCTCTTGTTTCTAAAACTACTTTAACGGCGTAGAGGCTAACCTACAAAGCATTTACTGGACTCGGGCAAGACATGTGGAAAGTCTCATTCTATAACATTAGACTGACGTTGTTGTGCTTCTGGATCGGCGTACCATTCTACGGGATCGAGTTGGGTCTTATCAAGATCGCTTTCGGCCTTTTCTACCTCCGCATATTCGACGATCTAGGTTTTCGCAAGCTAGTCTGGTTTGCTATTGGCTTCACGATTACATACACGATTGTCTTTGCAATTCTGGGTACCTTTGTTTGCGTACCTGTGAGCTATTTCTGGTGGCAGTGGGATTTAGGTGGCGTGCATAAGGGCAAATGTCTGAACAACAATACAATCGGGTTTGTCTCAGCGGCATTTAGTATTTGTACAGATTTTGCCATGCTAGGGCTGCCTATCACCCAGGTTTGGAATCTACATCTTTCGATGAAGAAGAAACTTAGAGTCTTGTTCATGTTTAGTGTCGGCTTCTTGTGAGTCTTGCGCATAACCGCTGGCATGCTGTTAAGAGAGACTAATATTAGTGCAGATTAACCATAGTGTCAATCATCCGTCTGCGATCTCTGATTCACTTTGCGAAAACTGCTAACATGACTTGTAATACCGCTCCTCCCCCCTTCTCCCTCGCTATTTGCCTTCATACTGATACGCCTAGCAGACGAATTCCTCGATACGGTCCTCTGGTCTTTGATCGAAGTCTACGTCGGCATTATCTGTGTATGCATGCCGTCGCTCAGTCTTGGAATCCAACGTTTGTCCCCCAAAATCCTGCATAGCATCCAGATGTCCATCACGAAAAAGACCAGCCCAAACCAAAGTGGAGGCAGTATTGCCGTTCGTACAAGTTTCGCAATGGGCTATTCGACAAGACCGCAAACGGATGAGCTAGGGAGCGTTGTCGAATTGGTGGAAGTAGCGGGAGATGCAAGGAGCGTGGAAATACATGAAGATGCGTACAGAAATGTGTGAAGCTATTCATTTAAGCGCTGCCATACATGGGCGTCAAAGGTCCTGATACAGCCCACCGACGATTCTATTCAACTCCCTTAGTGCTGGCACGCAAGCAATGCATATAGCAAGGAACTTACAGCCTTGCTGTCTGGAATAGATCGTTCTCTTGCTTTACCAGTGCCTCATTTATGTCTTTCTCAATCTTCGTTGGCGGCAGTGTAAATCTGCCCCCCTCATTGATTTTGAGGAAGACGTCAGCGACATAGTTATGGAAACGATTGTACACCACGAGCATTACGTTAACACCCGGAGGCTGACACAGAAGCCGCTTCTCGTGGAAGGTGTCAGGTTTCAACATTCCTCGTTTCATAGCTCTAATCTGGAGTTCGTCCTCCAAGCTGGACCATAGAATGGAGCAAGATCGAGATAATATCATGTATCCGGAATGTTTGGATCGAGTCGGTTAGCCCTGGAGATGTCTTGAAAGCTTTTAGCAAGATTCTCTCATGTCCCTCAAACCCAGACTAAACCTACCGTGAATGATGATTGAGGCATGATAAATAAGCACAAGGGAAAGTCCAGCAGGGTTCTCTTTGAGTTTTCCTGCCGATCACCCCATCACAGCTGAATCAATTAGCCATGTAAGTAACTGATGGGTGGCGAGGTGATATACTTCGAACAGAAGACCTTGATCCAGTCCAACCCCATCGAGCTTCCTCAGTCTGCGTGCGGTTCTGGCATAAGGGGTTCTGGCTTTGCCCAGATCTGGGAAGAGCACATCAATTCTACATTTCTTGCAAGGGAATGAAACAAGATGAAGTCAACATAGCATATAAATTCAAGCTCCCATCGGGGGTTCTAAACTCGAATTTTTGTACCCGATAGGAAAGTGGCGGGTGTTGCAAGCTCCTCTATAAACCCTCGATGAGGAAGTTTATGAGGATTCGGCAGGATTTGGAGTTCGGTGGCAATGAAGCAGCGATCGCAACCACGTTTTCTATCTAACGGAGTTAATTCTAATATTCAAGTAGCATGGTCTAGATGAGCCTACCGCCATTTTTGTCATCAGTGGATTATGGGCTTTGCAGTTGAGAAAGCGACCTCCAACAAAGTCGTATTGTCACCCCGGACTACTTTAAGCCCAGAAGGTTGGGTTTCTTGAATGATACAAGTGGATGCTTGCTATGGCGACGATTATGCTGCGTCTGCTTCGTAGCAATCTGCTGTTCTATCAAAATGGCGCTTTGGAAAGCTAGTCTTGTGTTGCCATAGCCGATATGCTGAATACACTAGAAGAAGAAACACTATTGTAACACCTGCAACGTATTGGAAAGCACCTAGTGAAGTCCAGGTCTTCGAGGATATTTTCAAGTTGAATTCCAACCGTTGAGCGTGAATAGTCGTTCATGCCATTTTAGACTTGTCTTGCTAGTGCCGGGAAGGAATGAAGAGAACAGAGAGGTTTTCGGAGGTTTTGATGATTCCGCAGCTCTTGTTACATTTGGCTCCGGAATAAGGGTAGCTACGACAGTAATAAATGATGCAAGAGCTTGAACCACTCCTCGCCGTGAAGGCGAGTTGTTCTTCGGCGCTGTACAGCAACAGACATTGTTAACGGATTAGATGAGACGAACGGGGGAGATGAGGAGAAGCTTCAACCTGAATGATGTGGAATATGGACTGTACAAATTACTCCACGCACAAAATGAGCCTTTCGCTTAATATATATTTAGGAATCCTTCCAGCGGTCCTGCCTATTTCAAGAATTATCCCGGACTTGACATATATCATCCTCTTGAAATCTCCCAATCCCTTTGTATCAAAATCTTCTGTGAATCATGGCTAGCGATGGATCTTGTTTCTCGGTTATCATCGCTGGGTCCTTTAGTGGATCTTCCCCTCGCCCTCGAAGAGGAATTTTTCGGGGCTAGGGGGACTGATGTGACACGTGTAGCAGACTCGGGGTAGCCCTCTGGCACTAGGGGAACCTTTGGCTTTGCTTTCGGAACTGGGCGCATGTTGTAGCTGTTGTTGCCGCCGCTCCCTTGTAATGTGCTTATAGTCCCCGCCGTGTAGCCCATACCTGTTGCATACATGTAAGACAATCAATTAACTCAAACATGAGACAACGAACTTACCTCCAGTGGTGAAACCTCTCATGAAGCCTTTGAGGGCAGGGATTGTTGCGGAAATGAAGTTGTAGGATAAGAGGGCATTCTGCCACACTACGGGAGTTGCGATCGCAACACCTCGGTCACCGTGATGGATAAAATCAGAGTACGTTTCGAAGTGCAAGATCGAGAAGATGACGTTCCTGTGGTGTGTTTCAATCAGCGAGGCCGCCAATGTGACAGGACAGAGGTGGCTAGCATTTTTACGTACGGTATTCGGGTGGAAAAGGCGAGCATGACTAGAAACTTGGTTTTCCGAGGCATTTGGAGACGCAAGAGTGGTACAACTGGTAGGAATATCATTGCAATTTCGGAGGTCGCGTCGACAATGGTGATGGCTTTGAGCCGGGTAACCTGCGATGTTGATGAGTAAATTGGCATGAAACGTGGTGATAGACGTTGGACAGGTAAACAGCCTGCATGATTAAGATATCAGTTATGAAAGTTCAAGGCCGAAGACTTTCGTACTCTGCTACTCTTAATCTCCCAGCTGGACCGTTCCTCGCTTCGGACGGTAGATAGACACTAGGAAATAGGTGAACTGACATCATTGATACAACGAAGGTTCTCTTCGACCAGGATATGGTCCGGTGAACACCCAATCGAGACGCTCAAAGCCGCCGCCAGCCCCCACGCAGTGACGATGCCAATCATGACATTGGAGACCAACAGAATGTCTTTTATGTAGTCGAAAATAGATTGAATGAAGACGATAGTGGAGAGTTTCGAGAAAGTGAGTGCGATAAAAAGTAGGATTCGACTTGCTGCAAATGACTACACAAGTACAGATTGCGTCAGCACATCTCCATGGCTTAGCAAATGGATGTAAGTTAACTACAAAACGGTGAATGGGAGGGTAGCATGTACTTTGCTCATGTGAAATAACTCATGCTCGCTGAGGGGGTGTAGCACCTTCCCTAACCCGTTGTTTAGAGATCCAAATAACGAGGCCCACATGCCCAAGCCGACAAGCTTTGCAACGGTTAGTTAGCCGACTCCATTTCAAGGGGGGCATACGTGGGAACCAACATGTCCTAAAGTCAAAAGCAAATCGTCGAGACCATGCATATTCCACTTCACGAACCCAAGCCGAACCAGCAGAATCGTATACGCGAAGATGAGGGAGAGAATCGAGGCGATCCATATCGGAGCGCTATGATCTTCCGGCGTGAATGGGGCGAAGCGATTGTCGGACGATGCCGCGAACGCAGCAGGACTTGAAAGCGTCGCCATGCCTCAGTCAACATAACGGCTCGGAATTTCAAAAAGATGGCGTCTAACGAGAGGGGAAAAGGAACCGACATCAACACGCTTCGAGCTTAGCTGCCGCACTTGTATTTGTACTTGTACTCTCCTCTCTTCCTGAAGATGTGGATGCGCGCAGCGCCCCCAAGTGAGGCCCCAATTCACCCGCGCTTAGCTGAGAAAGGCATATGGTGAGACGTTAAGGAAGCGCTAAGGAAGCGCTAAACTCGGGGAACAGGAGCCACCACGCCACACACGTGCCACAGCGGCACAGCCCGTTGCCAAGACATAGCTGAGCGCTTGTCCGTATCCGCCAAAAGCTGCATATCTATGCCACTTTATGGCCTGACTGGAACGCTGCACGCGTTGGCACAAGGGCCCCGCGAAATTAAACAAATAGGAGATGCTGTCGCCCTGCTAACCAACCGTTACCTCACCCGCGCGAGAGTCAGGGACCTAGTTTACCGCTCGCATAAGTAACCATGTATTTACCATGGCCTGACCGGAGGAATGTTGCCGCTCGCTAACCACTGTAAGACGGAGCATTTACTGTACGCTGTCGGCCCGTCGCCTCGGCTGATGGCTAATCACTGTGTCACTTTACGGGTCATCTGTGGAGACGTCGCTTGGCGCAAAGAGCGGTGGGGCGTCTCTGACCCGCTGGTTGGGACGGGATGACGGGACTTATAATAGCACTGCCAGCGAACATCTCCTGGGTAGCTTTCCTCTTTGTCGAGTCTTATTGCTTTCTCACGCCCACCTATCCTTTATGTCTGGAAAGGGAACGTCTAAGAGCGGCGACGCCGCTCCCCTTGATCTCAGAAGTGTCGACGATGCCAATACTAACGTTGTGTATGAGAAGAATGGCAATGAGAATGATGAGCAGGACATGGACCGTATGGGCAAGCTGCAACAACTGAGGGTGAGTGCCGCGTGGCGCGTAAAAAGTTGGACATTGATTGCAGTGCTGTGCTGATCAGCCAATGAGCAGCGAAATTTTAAGTTCATGTCCATCTTTGGCTACGCTGTGATCCTTGGGAGCACCTGGGAGTTCGCTCTGGTGTGAGTTGAACTCCAGCCTTCATTTGCGCCGTGTCGATCGTTATGCATTAACTCATGTACCTATCCTGCAGCATTATCGGCATATCGCTTAGCAATGGCGGAACTGCTGGCGGTATCTGGATGTTCCTCGCCGTCTGCTTTGGCATGTTTTTCGTTATGCTCTCCATGGCGGAGATGGCATCCATGGCGCCCACATCGGGCGGCCAATACCACTGGGTTAGCGAAATGGCCCCCAGGAAACATCAAAAGTTCCTCAGTTACATCGTTGGTGTGTTTCCTTCCGGTCCGAAACCAACACCGCAGAGCTAATGGATACATTCAGGGTGGATGTGTGTTATCGGGTGGCAGGCGGCTATGGCCACTACAGCGTTTGCCGCGACTCAACAGCTTCAAGGCCTGATTGCCTTGAACGTGCCGTCGTATGTCATCCAAGGATGGCATAGCACTCTCTTGAGTATCGCTATTACCACCTTCGCCATTGTCTGGAACACCGTCTTCATCAGACAGCTTCCACTGATCGAGGGTCTTGGACTGATCCTCCATGTCTTCGGGTTTTTCTCCTTCGTCGTAGTACTGTGGGTTATGGGGCCACGTTCAGACCCCAAAACGGTATGGACTACCTTCCAGGATAACAGTGGATGGGGGAATGTAGGTCTTTCTACTCTTGTTGGTATCCTCGGTCCCATCGTAACGCTCATTGGCTCCGATTCCTCCTGTCACCTGTCCGAGGAACTGAGAGATGCGGCGTACGTCCTCCCTAGAGCTATGGTGGCCACTGCTCTTGTAAACTACTCTCTAGGATTCATCATGACAGTTACCGTCATGTCGACACTCGGCAGTGACGTGTCCGCAATTTTAGGCACAACGTATGGCCAACCATGGATCCAAGTCCTCCTCAACGCTACAGAGTCTAAAGTCGGAACATCGATCATGACGGCAGTTCTCTGGGTTCTACTACTTTTCTGCAACGTCAACCAGATCACGACCTCGTCTCGTCAGCTCTTCGCCTTTGCCCGTGATCAAGGCCTCCCCTTCTCAGATTTCCTTGCTCAAGTACGTTGGGACTTTTCCTTTCCTGAACTCCTTGTTTGCAAAGTCATTTAACATTTTCACAGGTGCGTCCGGGCATGGATGTTCCCGCGAATGCAGTCTTGGTGACACTTCTCTGCACGACGCTTCTCTCTTTAATCATCATTGGATCGACAATCGCTTTCAACGTCATCACTTCTCTCGGCCAGCTCGGCCTTGTGTCGTCCTACATTATTGTCATCGGCTGTATTTTCGCAAAGCGGCTGCGAGGGGAAGCTCTCCTTCCCTCACGATTCAATCTCGGTCGAGCTGGAATAGTCATCAATGCTTTGGCTCTATGCTTTCTATCGCTGGCGTTTATTTTCCTTTTCTTCCCCGCGGCGCCGCACCCGACACCAGAGAGCATGAACTGGAGCTGTCTTATGTATGGATTCATTTTGACCTTCTCACTGGTTTACTATTATGTCTGGGGGAGACACAACTATGTGGGACCGGTGGAATATGTGAAGAATCGGTAGTGGGAGGCCTATTTAGCCAAGTAGATGCGCTACGAAGTGATGAATCATAAGGCCTCAAGTCATATAGATTTTTCGTAAAAATCCAACCATCCATGGATAACCCTATTAAACCATCGTTCAGACCATGTATGGGATGAAACCCCCACCTTCCACCACTCCTACCAATCCCCAATGTGCTCAGTCCGCCATCCCGGTCCGTGAGGGGGGTGGGGCTGATCCGGAGCTAGGGCTGAAACCAGTGTGATGGAGGTGCTCATCCAGGAGGTAGGCCTGTGTTGTGAACGTCGTGCAAAGTAGAATATTAGAAGTAATTAGGTAGCTTCAAGCGCAACAAAGATGTGAAAAAGCTCTCGTTTTCCACAATTATGTCCTCAAAACCTAGGATAGGCACAGGCTTCCACGCCATCTTACTAGCGCGATGTGTTAACGACCTCACTTTCCTTTCAAGTTCCCCAGTACCTGAAAGAAACCGCCAAACACAATGCAAACATGCGCTGCATACCATAGAGGCTGTGATAGCAAGCGGTAGCGTGGGAAGGAGGGCTTGTGGGCTAGCGAAAGATTCGACGGAAGACAGCCAATGCTTTGTGATGACGGCTACGATGCTCACGCCAAGAAACAGCCATTGCAGCTGATCGTGACGGTTGACGTTGAATTGCAGCACAACCAGATGCAAGTAGTAGATTGGGAAGAATCCCAGTGTAGTGTATCTCAGAGCCAACTCGATAATCCGCACACTACGGGAGTCCCGGAAGACCCAGAAAATGATGTCCAGGCTCAACCAAAAAGTGAATATTCGGTCAAAGGGACGGTCCGATAGACTCGAGTCGATGATGAAGCCTGTAAAGAATAGCGGTGACTGGTATGAGCTGATTGAACAGCCTGTTGAAGAGTCACTGCAGTGCAGTACAACGACGCCGAACCATTGTAGAAATACTAGAATTGCCGTTTCCAGGATACGTTGGCGGTAGGTATATTGAGAAGGGGGGAAGTGCAGTACGCCAATAGTTGAGCGTACGATTGAAGCGGAATAAACGCTGCTAACGTCTATTCCCTCGACTGGAGGTTCAAGACCAACAGCAAAACTGTCAGACAGAATTATTGGGATAATCCAGTCCTCATTGCGGTGAGCTGAGATGAAGATGATTCGACTCTTCGTTCTTCCCGAGGCCTCACGCTCCGAGGCCAAAGATTGGTAGAGGATAGCGGCTCCTTCAGCACCCTTGAAGCTTTCAAACACTCGAGCGTCATAGGTAAAGGTCAAAATTCTTGCCGGTAGCTTTGCAGCCTTCAATCGTTTACAGCAGTCTTCTTGGTGTTCTCGATGGCGTTCAAATAAGCCTGAATGGCTGTAAATTACCACGATGTCGATTATGCTGCGTGGGTTATTCTCAAAAACGCAGATAGGGGAAGATGATGCGCATTTGGTGCCGCTCGATGCAGAGCCACTAACTGCCGGTGTTGAGTCCATGTAGGGCGCTGATGGTGCTTAACAACGAAGCGGGGTGTGACATTGGCAGGCTGGAAGAGAGGCAGGTCGGAACTACTTGTATAAACGATGGAAACCTGCGGGGTCGCTTCCACCTCGCTTACCTTCTATTGATCGACGTATTAGAGCAAGGCTCGACGCGCGCGGCTTACCACAACGTTGAATTTCAGACCCTTGATGTTTCTTTTCACGAAGCAGCTGTGCCTCCATTACTATAGCCAAACCTTCCGGGCAATATCCCTTTTGGATAAAGTTGCATTCGCGAACATTCAAGAAATTATATTGTTACTGCTATCGCGGCTATTTTTCCCTCGGGAGAGCAAGCTTTGGAGTGATCGGTGACCAGCAATATCGCTTGCTTTGAAATCAGCCCTTGCACATCGCCTGTCATGACACTGATGCTAACGGTTGGAAGGCGGTCGCATTCTTCAAGCCACTACTACAGTCGGTACAGTTTGTGCAGCTACATACCAGAAAGGCTCGGCGCGTAGGGTTCCGTGGCGCTGGCAATTCAATTTTCTGACATAGACCAGGGGCTTGGCATAGTTTGAGTTGGTTTTCTTTTTAGGGTTCTGCCAGCACCATACATGGTAAACAGTCCGCCTATAGGCACTCCTTCCACCTACCGCCCCCAATGCCGCTGCCTCTTATGCGCCCTACCAGATCCTTAATAAGCGCTCGGTACGCGGCTACGACGACGGTAACACCGGGATCCCCCAAGCAAGCCGGCACCGTAAACAACAAGCTCTTGCCACCCCCGGTTGGGGGCACAACGACAAAGCGGAGTTTGACCTGCCACAACCGCATACATGGCCCGCCCCTGCTTGACCGACGTGAATCATACCTCAGATCAACCAGGCGCCTGCTTCATAGCACTGTACACGTCTTCTTCACTGCCATTTAACCGTTCTGCCTTCTTCTGCTGATGTGTTAGCTGCATACTGCGACGAGTGCACTGCACAATGAAAATAATCTTACGCTCTTAAAATCGGCCCGCATTTCAGAACTCGGCTGGCTTCTCGAGCCGGTCGACTGCATATTTCGGACCCCTATAAATCAAAGACCTTTTTTGAGGCATCCAGCTTGGTTCTCCCAGGAACCCGCTCTGTGTCTACGCCCCTGTCTCTAAAACTCACCGCCGACATTGTCCTCTAACTAACTCTACACAGATTCTCCCATACGAAAATGAATGCCATCGAAGATCTCGATACGAAAATGGTGCGAGCACTTTATGCGTTGAGCGTCGTTTTCACTGTTCTACCCATCATTGCCGTCTGTTTGCGTATTCAATCACGACATCGAACTAAGCCCAGGCTTCTATGGGATGATTGGACCATTCTGTTCTCATTGGTATGTGTTTCTCAGACTCGATAGAAAGGCATAGTATAGCATCACTCTAACATATTTCAGATCTCGTGCATTCTCACCGCTATTCTCGTCGTTATTGGTAACCATCTCAGAATCCACTTCCATGCGATTACTGACATAAAGGAGGGGCGACAGTGGGTCAAATGGGTAGATATTTGCTTCGTAATGAGAACGGTGAGCCCATACATGACCGCAAATACGTCATTTTTCAAAAGGTTAGTAGTTCATGGTATTGCAAATGTGCACTAGATCCAAACACTGAAACTCCTTGGACGATGTTCGCTGTCGACCTCTCTCAGCTTCTCACGATCGGCCCAACAAAACTTTCTGTGCTCTTCCTATATCGACGTCTTTTTGGGATCGAGGGAACAAAATTCAAATTCATTTTTGCGTCTCTCATCATAGCGGTGATCATGTGGATCGTTGCGTTCTTCCTGACGAACACCTTACAATATTTCCCGGTCCACACTCAATGGGCTCAAAATCCAGCCGATATGAGACCTTCGATGGAGCTTACAAAGATGTTCCTGAGTCAGTCTTACGCAGATGTCGCCCTAGACGTGATTATCATTTGCCTTCCGATTCCATTTGGTGAGTGCTTTTGCATTTATTTGAGATAGAAGTTTTTGCTCACCAATACAAGTGAGGAAACTTCAAACGAACATCCAGAAGAAACTAGTGGTTACATTCATATTTCTTCTTGGGGCGCTGTATGTTATAGTCTAGCGTTGATGAAGTCATAGCTCACGGTTATAGAACTTTGCGATTATAGAACCACGGAAGCTAGTGTGGCAAGAACAGCTGTCCAGTACGGTGTTACACAAGAGTGTACGCTTCACTTACCTCTTTGTTTCATCCTATCTCGTTTCGAGAGTTTTGCTAACATGGACGCAGTTGACAAACACAATCGCCATGTAACATGTGAGTATTGCTGATCACAACTTTGGAGTGCGGGAAACAGATTGATGATTCGTAGATTACTTATGTCCCATCGTTTATTGGCTTTTAGTCGAAACATCTCCCGGTATTATTTACCGCATGCTTACCACTGCTTCGTCCTAGGGGTCAGATCTACTCGCTCAGTTATCTTGTGGTGCTGTCTAATAAGGCCGTTTCAAGCACGCTATCAATATTCTCTCGTGGGGTCAAGGGTTCAATCATGCAGTATCGACCAAAGATGTGTCTGCAAATGATCTTCCGCGCGACGACGGCGATTCTTTCAAGAGTAACAAATGACTCAAACCATACGGATTCTCGTAAGATTATTGCTCAATATTTTGTTTCAGCATACGATTAACGATGTATAGCGTTCTCGATGAAACAATTAACGACGATATGATGAAAATCATCTGAATAGGTAGTCTTAGTAACGATTTCATCAGGGTGGAGCGCACGTATGCCGTACAAAATACTCCACATGGATCGCAGCCTTAGTTGCACATACGGACTCATTGCCGTATAATCCTTCAGTGGTAGTGCGAAATTATTCAGTCATCACATGATCCGATATCTATCAGGGCTAAGATGAAAGCCAAATGCAATCATGTGTAGTAGCAAATCCTGCTTCGCGCCAGTCTGTAGCTTTACAATATAATCTATGCTTTTCTGTAACAAATGCCTGTTGCCGCCAATAATTTACTGCAAAAGGCGAGGTGCGGGACAAGCGGTTAAGTGCGGGCCAATATGAGGTGCATAGCGTATTCGACTGCGCCGCATACCCCATTGACTATCGAGGCACATGCGCTGTGCTTTGTTTAGATATCATTACAACACTTCTTGAGACCTCTCGTCTCGGCCGCTACTTCAATCTCTTCACCGAGCAAAAATTGACCTGATTGATTTTCGCAATGTCTTCGCTAAGTCGAGTCCACCATCTCTCCGAAACTATTGCCAGAGACACTGGTGTAGTAGAGCGCTACCTGAAATCGAATGATCTACCGACTCCCACACTGGATGCGACCTCGCTCTGGTCGATCCCCATAGCCGATGATGCAGTAGATGTTAAACAGGCTCGTCTTTCTGTAATTGAAGCTTGCTCGGAGCTGCAAGCTTTGATGACTGGCCCCAAGGAATTACTCCATTTCTCGGTAGGAAGATGCTCTTCATGGTCAATCTTGGAGTATATACTTATCCCTGATAGTATACCGCATACGTCAGCGTCAAGGCCGTATTGCGCTTCAAGCTCGATAAATCATTCCCAGTTGGATCGGAGACGAACTTCCAACAAATGTCTGAGTTTTCAGGCCTGAACGTTATGAATGTCAAACGCATAGTGAGACATGCAATTATGAATCACAGATTCTTTCAAGAGGAAACCCCTGGAATCATCACGCACTCGGCACTTACCGCGGTCTTGGCGCAGGATGAACTCGCTCGTAATGCGCTGATTGTTGAGCTTGATGAGTTTTGGCCTGCGGGAGTCAAAGTGTGTAACTACGGTTTAGAGTGATGATGCGAATTACTGACCAATAATCAGGCAGCCGATGCATTGGAAAAATGGCCGAACTCTGAGGAGTGTAATCAAACAGTAGGTCCCTTTTCAGGCTCCCAATTGAACCTGCTAATTAGAGGTAGGGATTTTCGCTAGCAAACAACAGCGACAAGGGAATGTACGATATTCTCGCTGCGAATCCCGATCGTGGTGAGAGATTCGGAATGTACTTCTCTCAAGCCGATGAGCCAAGCCATCTACTCTTGGAAAACTTCCCTTGGGCGGACCAGAAAACTGTGGTTGATGTTGGGGGCTCACACGGCAGCGTTGCAATTACTATCGCTGAGAATTTCCCACAGGTAGCATGTATTGTTCAAGATTTACCAGATACTGCTGCCGAGGGATCTGCGCGCTTACCAAAGCATTTGCAGGACAGAGTGAGCTTTATGGCACAGTAAGCTCCCAACACTCTAAATTTGATGGATGCAACCCGCTAATCCCTTCACAAAGTGACTTCTTCACCGAGCAACCGGTGGCTGCAGATGTTTACTACTTCCGGTCAATTTTTCACAACTGGGCCGATAAATATTGCATTAAGATTCTGCAGAACTTGACGCCTGCCCTTAAACCCGGCGCTAAGATTGTTATTCACGAGCGTATACTGCCTAGTCTTGACACCCTGTCTACAGCAGACGCACGAAGGGCTATGTGAGTTGCCTTGTTTTTATAATCCACCTGACTAACATGTTGCAGTAACATGGATATAGGAGTGCTGCAGTTGCTGAATGCACAACAACGGGAGATGCACGAATGGCCAGAATTGTTTCGCCGTGCAGATGCTCGATATCAATTTTTGGGGGCCAAGAAACCTGATGGTGCTATTCGATGGATCATTGAGGCAGAGTGGCGAGGGTGAAAGCTGTGGCACCACCACATTTATTGCATACGGCGTTCGACGTTAGAACAACAGGGTAGTTATTGTCTATATCAGAGATATAATAGGCTGGTGCAAGCATTGTCAGCGTGCATATGCACTGTGACCAGACAATTACCCATCCCTGCACACGGGCGGGCCGTTGTTCACAGATCAGCAGCTGAACGACTTTCGACCTGCTTCGTCAGAGTTATTCTATAGGTACCTAGGGATGGTAAAATACGGTACATTTCACAAATGTACATGTACGTACAAAAAATCGTATATATACCGTATGTACGGTATATTTTGTACATACGACAGTTGCACGTAACAAGCTAATTTATAACTAGTATATAGTTTTAATGCTTTTAATTTGTATAAAACTATATATATATATATAATTTTTAGTAGTAATATATAATTTTTAGTATTTATATAATTTTTAGTGTTTATATAGCCTACTTATTATTACCTACGTTAGTAATAGGTAACTTATCTTCTATAATAATAAGAGCTATAATAGCTAAAAAAAATAGTGCTATTTTTAGTAGTAGTAATATTATTATTATTAGGAGGCTTACTTTCCTTAGGTAGGTCCTCTAAAGTATTAAAATACTATAGATTATAGGTAGTTATAGAGTAATAGAGTTATAGATTCTAGTATTTATAAATATATATACTAGCTTCTTAACCTTTTTATTACTAAGTTAATTACGTACTTTTAAGTATATATATTTATAAGTACTTTAATTACGTTTAGCAGCTCTAGTTATAGGGTTAAAGGAGAGAACGTATATTATAAGGTTTTTAGTAATTATAAATATAGCTAGATTTTCTACTACCTAGCTAGGTCTATATACTTAGTAAATAAGCGCTAATTTATATTATATTACTAAGAATAATTTTTATATAATAAATTTATTAGGTTCTTATATAAAGTAATAGAAATATTAGATAGGTAGTTAGTTTTAAGATATAGGCTAATTTATTAGGTAATAATTTTATCTACTCTAATAAGTTACTCTACCTACGTATTAGGGTTATATATATATATAATAGCTATAATTAGATAGTATACTTATTAAAATTAATAGTAGAGAATATTACGCAATTATTATACAGGGAGACAGCTTATCTATTATACTATAAGTAGGTATTTAAAATATATAAAAATATGTAAAGCTTTTAGTTATACTACTTTTAGCGTAATTATTACCTCTATAAAGAGTTTTAGAAACTTTTCTAAACTATATACTTACGCCTAAAAAAATAAGCTATATATAAGTAATTTATACTTTATAAACACTTTAGTTTAGTAGCTAGCCTATAGTTTATATATAAGTAATAAGCTTTTAAGAAATAGGTAATTTTTAATAAAAAATATAATAGCGTTTAGCTTCCCTTACTAATGCGTATTACTAGGTAATTATAACGCTCTTTTTCTACGCTTTATAACCTCTACCTCTTTATCTAATATACCTAAAAAAATGTATAAGTTTTTTAACTATTTAATTATATTAATATATAGTTTAAATACTATATTAATTTATAAGGTTATAAAAATTTTATTAACTATAAGGTTAATAGTATAGGCGGCGCACCTAAATATTATAAAATTAGAAAATTAGATTTTTAGTAACTTATATGTACCTTTTATATTACTTACATTATCTATTATAAGAGTAATTATTTTATCCTCTTTAATATACTTTATTACATCTATAAGCGTATTTATAATATATTAAAATATATAGCGCTCTATAAAAGTAGGTAACGTAGGTCACAAGCGAGCTGATTACACAAGTGAGCTAATCACTCTACCAAGCCCGCACCAGATTGCTCTACAAAATATGCAATATACTATAGGATTTAAACAAAATAGTATTCTACGACCCCTCTATATAATCTATAGATGTATCCGCTATAGTTTTACAAGTTCGCGCGTTATGCCCAGTCTTACCGCATTGCCCATAGCGTCTTTAAGATAGCTTACCTAGTTTAGTGCGCCTACCTTTTTTTACCTTCTTACTATTACTACGTGCCTTAAATTCTTATAGAAAGGCTAATTGCTGTCCTTCTTTAGCTATTAATACTCTTTAATCCTAGATATACTTTCTTTTATATAATTTATGTCGCGTAGCGGCTTTATTAGCCGCTTAAAGCTTAGTATTTTTCTTTTACACTAATACTAGCTTATACGTAATTATAGCTGCGCCTTTTACTAGCTTTTTAAACACTTTAACTATAGATATTAGGGAGCTATCTATATGCCTTTAAATCCTCTACTTTACTAGCGTTAATTACGATCTAAATTCTAGAGTGTTTCCTAGCGTCTGCGACTACTAGAAGTCTTTATTAATAATAGGTAACGTAACTAGTATACGAGTTAATTAGGCATACGAGTTAATTACTCTGCTAAGACTACACTAAAATATAACCTTTAATAAAGAATTATAACACTAGCTTATATTAGGGCATCTAGAAAACTTTCCTAATAACCCCCCTAGCTCCTACGCGTCTTTTTAACAGGTGCGTAAGTTGTGCCTAGTCTTACCGTAGGTTTTATAGTGCCTTTAAAAGAGACTAGCCTTTCTCGTACGCACTTTCTTTAACGCCTTTTTCTTATTACTACGTACCTTAAACTCCTTTAGAGCTACTAAGCGCTAGCCCTCTTTAACTATTAGCGTCCCTTCTACCTATATCTACTTTCTTTTATATAATTTATAACGCGTAGCAGCTTTATTAGCAGCTTAAAGCTTAGCAACTTTCTTTTATACTAATATAAGCTTATGCGCTATAACGGCAGCGCCTTTAGTAAGCTTTTTAAAAGCCTTAACTATTAAAGTTAGTAAACTATCTATATACCTCTAAATTCTTTCCTTTACTAGCGTTAACTAAGACCTAATTTCTAAAGTATTACTTAGGGTTTTAGACTCCTAGGGCTCCTTATTTAGAAGGGGTAGTGTTAGCGTCTTTAACCTTACATTAAGCTTTAATATTATAGCCTCTAGGTTAAATAGAACTAGCCCAGCGCCTCTAAAGCCTTCTTATATATTACTTTTAGTAAAAGAATTGCGAAAAGTAGTAATAAAGTATAGTAAGAACTTAAGTTTTATAATATAGGTAATGTAGTTGCGCATTAGCTACTTGGCTTAGCACCTATAGGCCTTCTTTAAAGGCGTAAAATAACTAACGTTAAGCGGCTATAGGAGGTGCGATAAGTGTAGAAGCATATATAAGGTAATAATATTGTGTTCCTTATAGTATTACTTAAATTTAAAAAAGTAGTAGCTTTTATAGCTGTTAAGAATAAGTAGCCGCGCTATACTAACTATACGCCTTATAGTATATTTATTAAAGTGCTTTAACTACGCTAGGGTAAGCTTATTTATCGTCTAACTGTTCTTAGAGAGCCCTATTACCTATTTAAGGGGTAGTTAATTCTTTTTATACTATACAGATAGGTGGTGCTTACCCCTAAAGATAAGAAAGGGCAGGATTACCTATCTAGTTACGTTAACGCCTTAAATTATAGTAACCCACTTTTAGTTGCCCTGCTAAAGGAGCTTTGCTCTCCCTTAACGCTTAGATAAAATAATAATACTTCCTATTAATATTATGCCTATTATAAAGCCTAACTTATTAAAGTTATACGTGTCCTTATTAAGGATACTATACTTAGCTTTAGTATTCTCTACATAACAGAACTAATCCTAGATAAGCCTTAGATCCTCGCATTTTACTCTTTTATAGTCGTACTTTTAAATAGAAACTACTTTAAGCTTATTATAGCGCTTAACATACGCTAAGGCCCACTTCTCACCTACTAGGTCTTAGTTACGTTTAGCTAGCAAGAAATTAGCTATAGATTAGATATCTATAAGCTAGAGTAGGAATCCTCGCTTGTCCTAGTTAAGTAGCTCCTAGAGAATTACTCCTTCTTTATAGAAGGTAAGCTTTATTAAGTTAGGCGTGCAATCGCGTTAAAAGGTTTTTCTAGCGCGTTAATTACTAATTATTAATTAAGGGACGTTATAGATAGCTGTAGCGCGTCGCTGTAATAGTGTCGCGTTTTATTTAATAGCCTAAAGCGTAAGCTGTATTTTAGCTTCTTTTAACTCTAGCAGCTATTAAGGTTATTAAGCTATCGCGTTATACTATTAATAATAATATATTTTAGTAGGGTCTTGGCAGAGTAATTAACTCGTATGCCTAATTAACTTATATACTAGTTACGTTAGTAAAAGCGTGCAAAGCTTAATATTAAACTTTAATATTACCGCGTTTAGGTTAAAAAGAACTAAGCTAGCGCCTTAGAAGCCTTCTTAGACATTTTCTTTAGTAATTAAAGCCTTAAAAGTAGTAATAAAGTAAGGTAGGAACTTAGTTTTTATAATATAGGTAATTCGGTTGCGTATTAGATCTTTAGCTTAGCGCCTATACGCTTTCTTTAACAGAGTAAAACACCCTATATTAAGGAGCTGTAAGAGATAGGATAAGTAAGCAGGTATATAGAGTATAATAATCTTATTAGCCTTATAATAATCTTGGAATTTAAGTAAGTTATAGCTCTTATAGCTATTAATAATAAGCAGACGTGCAGCACTAATAGTACGCTTCTTTATATACTTATTAAAGTACTTTAGCTACTATAAACTAAGCTTATTTATTATCTAGCCGTTCTTAGAGACTATAATAACCTAGTTAGAAGGTAGATTCTCTTTCTTATACTAGGCGGAAAGGTAGTACTTACCCTAAAAGATAATAAAAGGTAGAATTGCCTAGCCTATCGCGTTAATGCTTTAAATAACTATAGCCTACTCCTAGTTACCCTATTATACGCTCTTTAGCTATTCTTAACGCTTAGAGCCTATAACTACTACTCTAGTTAATATTATGCCTATTATAAAGCTAGACTTATTAAAATTATAGGTGTCTTTATCCTAAATGCCGTGCTTAGATTTTATATTCTCTATAAGCTAGAACCAGCCCTATATAACCTCTAGATCCTTATAGAAGGCTCTCTTATAGTTATACTTTTAATTAAACTTTATTATAAGCTCTAGCTGGCGCTTAACAAAGTTTACAGCCTAGTTCTAGCCTACTAGTCTTAGGCTACGCTTAGCCCGTAGGGAATTAGCTTTATCTACTATAGTAGTGAGCCGGGACAGAAATTCTTAAGCGTCTAGGTTAAGTATATCTTAAAGAAGCACCTGCTCTTCTATCTTTAGAAGATTAATTAAATTAGGCGCGCAATCGCGTTAAAAGGTAGTTCCAGTACGTTGTGTGCTTAGTATACTTTAAAGCACGTTGTAGATCTGTGTAGCGCGTTATTAAAATAGTATTACGTTTTATTTAATAGCCTAAAGTGCAAGCTGTATTCTAGCCTCTCTTAATTCTAATAGCTAAGTAGGTTATTAAAACATTAAAGAAACTATTAGTTAATAGTATACTTTAGTGCGGGCTTGGCAGAGTAATCAGCTCGCTTATATAATTAGCTCGCTTATAACCTACGTTATAGATTTTATAAAAATTACGTAGATGCGCGTAACTACTACGTAATTAATAATTAGTTCTTTATATATATTTATCTACCTATTAGAAACTAGGGTAATTTAGCCCTACGCGTTTCTTAATACTAAATCTATTTCCTTTTTTATTCTATTATATATAGTATCTAAAAAAGAGCCTATAATTATATAGCGTAATAGAATTTTAAAAGCTAGGTAGAGTTATTAGATAAAGTATATAAATAATAGATTTTTAACCTAAATACTATAGTTAGTAAAATACTAAATAAAATTATATTACGCGTAATATTACTAAAGAAAAAGGTATACTAGAGCTATATATAGCTTTTACTAAATAATTATAAGCCTTTTTATTACTATTTTAGTTAATTATATAGAGTTCTTTAAGTAGTGTTAATTATATAGATTTCCTTTACCTATTACTACTACTACCTATAAGCTTACTACTAAGCTCTACCTTTTTATATAGTAAATAGTGTAACGCTAGAAGCTTTAAATAACTTTTTATATATATAATAACGCGTGTAAGAGAGCTACTATACTATAATTTATTATAGTAATTATAGTTAACCTAGAGATAGCTACCTATTACCTAGTAATAGATAGTTACGTCCTCCTAATACTTACTTTTCTTTTTACTACCTACTATATTATATATAAACACTAAATAAAGCTTATAAAAAAGAGATATAATAATTATACACAAAAAACTAATAGTAGAAGCCTTAGGTAGATTATAGATAGCTAGATAGTAGGGTAAATCTAAGGATTCTAGGGGCTTATTTTTTTATAGGTAAACGCTAACTAATTTAGACATCTCTGTATTACGTAATTTATAAGTAAGCTAAGTTTTGTATAGTACAATCAATATATATTCGTATATATGTACCGTACGTACGACTTTTGTATACACCGTACAGTACAGTTGCCATCCCTATAGGTACCGCACTTTGCAGCATCCATTTCAGCATCATCATGGTAATATGCCAAGATTACACAGATAAGAGCCGGCAGTTGTGTCTCATCTCATTAAGCGTCAGCTGAGGTATCGCGCCAATTTGCGTCAAGGTTGTAAAAAATTTCTATTTCACAGATATCCTGGTTTTCTTCAACCCGAAATTACACAATTAAAATACGAATCACCGATAACCTATTAGCTAGTCCATACTGAAGTGGAGCAGAATGATGACAGCAATGTCAGCGATGCTGCTGAGGAGAATATTGAGCACCACCGCATTCCCCATCCATTACGCCATACCAGTTTTCATTTTGTAGCTGCGCTCTTGGGTGGTATAGCGATTGTGATATGGTTTTTAGCCGCATCCATGCTCCATCCGGTCTCTTTACCATCATTGAATTCCAAAGGTAATGGTATTGCATCTCAGCTTAGCGATAGCGTATTCGCTTATGTTCCAGAATGTAAGTCATGATCCTACGTTCCGTGTCTTGTGAATTCCGAATGCAGAATCCTACGCATGATGCTTACCCTGCCTTTAGTTCCTAAGCATACAAAGAAATTCGAGTTCGATACTCTGTTCGCAGGTGATCCGAGCAAAACCGTGACGGCAGCTTGGGTGTCGTACCAAGTGAGTCGACTTTCCTTTCCGCAACCCCTGTCACTAGATCGCACCCTGCTTAAAATCATCTAAAGAAATATATGAGAGTAAAAATCTCGTAATAGAGGGTCAGGGAGCGATCGAACTTCCCATTGTTAATGAATATGACAACAACTTATACAATATTGCTGTATATCATGCAGTGCACTAAAGCGAACATTCCGTGTCGCGCATTGATCAAACAAGCATTCAGTACACTTTGAGGAAATCTTTTCCATTCTACGGAATGGCGACTACCGCAGTAGACCGAAATATCTAAGAATCACGATACATGTTGGATCATGGACGCCACTGTATAGAGTACGTAAGGCAATCATTGATGTTCAATCCAGATCCCACTTTTGAGCCAGTGAATGGGACAACAGGTAACCCAAAGGAATGGGGGATTGCACGTCGTTGTATTGATTTTGGTTATGTCTCAGATTGGGCGAAAACGTTACGATCAAGTGATGAAGAGGGCATAGTCTAGTCCCGGAAGCGTTATTCAGATCGACTGGAACCCTAACCACAACCTTCTAAATGTTCCCTTCGCCTGCGGCTTCTTCTACACTCGCCACCCGAGACATCCTGAAGACCCCTTCGCCGTGCCCAAAACTGATTTTTCGCAGTTTATGATCCATACGGAAAAATTTTCGAGGCTAGTAATCGTCTTGCACTCGCATGAGATATCACTGACTAACTCAGTTTGCTAGGCCACCCCTAATCCCAGGTACTTGTCCCGCGAATCCCACTAATGTCAACATCTAGAATGCATGTCACTTTTGAGCACTCCTGCGTATGCTAGCCTAACCCCATACGGTCGGGAAGGTTATGCCGATATGCTTATCCGTCAAGTCTCTCTTGGCTGTGGGATATTCAGCGTACGAACTCCTCCCAATAATACCAGAACTCGAGACCAAACAGAGCGACATGGAGACGACTTTTATTTTGATCCTTTTCCGTGCTAAATATGCAGCCTTAAACGAAACGCTCTTGAAGAGAATTAATGAGACAGGGAAGCTGTATGCGCAGGGCATTGTGTGGGAAGAAAAGAAGGAAATACGGCGCGCCATCGCCAATTCGGCTGGCTGGCTGTTCATGTGAAAGAAGATGTCAGTATCGTGGCTGGAGCGCTCGAGACGGTGGCACGTGGGTGGCTGCAAGTTTCGATAACCGGTACCTGAATTATCAACTCCTACTCGCGCCACCACGCCTATTCTGGAAGTATAAAATCACAATCAGGCAACACTACCTAGGCGTAGAAGCAAAAACTAATCCGTTTGCACTTCTGGGATTCTAGTTTGGTCTTGCATGACCGATGCCAAGCCGCGCGAATGGTATAATCTCCGACAAGTGTTCGGCCAAGGCTGCGCGTCACGCTGTCAGGGTCTAGTAGGGTATATTATTTTCGGTGATATACCCCCGCCAAAAGGCCCGAGTTGCCCGTTTGATGCCCGTCATCCCTGCGAAACTGTGTGCATCTCTGACTTCTCGGATGTGATCCGAAAAATGTCGTTCCAATTGGCAGTGCGGAAACCGCCATGCAACCTCCAATAGCATCTGAGGAGCCATATCCACAACGTTGGTTGGCTGAAGCAGTCGATCATGAGATGTTCATGCTCCTACAGGGGGATCGTAAGTATATCGGGACGCCGCATATCGGGAGGTTAGTACTACTCGCTAGTTAACTAATTGTATTGAACGGTGGGGAGAAGCCTATCTTCTAGTTTGGTAAACTAACAATTAAGCTGAACCTCCTGATATGCGGCGTCCCTACGTGCGACCCCCCTGGAGATTTGTTATCTGGTCGACAGCGCCAACGTGTCGGGTACAGCCCTTTTCAGCAGGTATACCAGTTCGAATACCTGATTCAGCGATCCCAATCGGGGACAACGGCCCAGGATTGTTCGGAGAGTAGTGTATTTAACATGGAGATTTCTTCCGCAGTTTTCGCGCTCTGTAGGCCTCTGCGCTTTCGTCCACTCGTTTCTCCTTTCAACTTACGTGCGGCCCAGATCTTTCGAGATGAAGTCTACTTGGTTCAAGGCAGCTACAGCCATAGTAAGTCTCGCAGGCGCTGTGGCTGCGTCGGACGTTCTACCAGTCCTATGTCCATCAATCGACAAGACCATCATCGACAATGTTCTCCCATCAACGAACGTCACTCTTAGCTGGGCCAACACTACAGACGCCGTCCCATCAGTCAATGTCACTCTAGAGATGAGCGCTCCCACCGTCCTCCTAGAAGCAGTCGCATCTATTTCCAATGTCGACTGCTCGCCAAACTCTGTTGAAGTGACATTCAACGACTTGGACGCCTTCTCTGCTGCTCGGGGCTCTTGGCCAGAGGCTGGAAATTTCACCCTCATCACCAATCATTTGGGCGACTGCGATGCTGAACTCGAGCGAGGGTTCTTCTTGGTCAATAGCATGTCCTGGTGCGATGAGACCTTGAAGGCGACTGCCCAGGCTAAGTCACAGACAGTTGCCGAAGCGTCCGGTAAGTCTTCTTCTCGATGATAATGGTATAGTAACTGACCAGCCTCCACAAGATATCGCCGAAATAAGCTTCGGTGGTCCAGCAGCAGCCCCCCTCTCCAAGCGGGCCCTGGTTCTCGACCCAAGCTTGACGATCCCCGTGAGCTTAGCACTCCCCAACGACACAACGCTCTTCTCCTATCCACCGTACCTAACTGTGGCCGCCGATGAAGCAGCATTTAATGCGGCACTGACCTTCTCCGGCTACCTCAAATACTCGTTCCTAAAATTCAAGCTTGAGGACCTGTATTTTGACATCGACGCCGCTTTCGACGCATCAGTCACACTCTCCGCAAGTGTAGCCGCAGGATACAACAACACTTTCACCTACGCTACCCCCGCACTCACATACCCCTTGTTCAACGTCCCAGGAATCATCAACCTCGGACCCGGGCTGGAGTTCGCCATTGGCGCCGAAGTCGGTGCGTCTGCTGCTGTCGACGTCACTACCGAGTTTGGCGTAGCTCTCAAAGACGGAAACGTGCACATCGACGCTCTTAACCAGGCCTCGTCTTCCACATCGGGATGGGTCCCGACGTACAAGGCCGCCGCAAACATCTCCGCGAACGCAGAGGTCGAGATCAATCCTTTCGTTTCGCTCACCGTGGAAGTAGCAATTGAAGTCCTCGGCGGCATGATTGACCTTTCTACCGGTTTGAGTACTAAGTCAACGTTCACGAATGACTTCCTATTGACCGCTGGCGCGGGTGTGGATCTGACTGGTGTTGTTGGGTTAGATGCCCAGGGCCAGTGTAGTAATGGTTTGGCCATCAAGAGTGATTTTGATTTCGATGTTGATTTGTTTGTAACGCAATTCTATAACACCAAGCTGTGGGAGTACCAAGCCAAGATCGCAGATGTATGCTACTCGTGGGAGCAGTGAGCAAGACTAGCGGGCTAAGAGTGGGCTAGGGGGGAGAAATACGGATCTTAGCATTTATTAATTGATCAATGATATGATTTTTTCGATAAAGGAAATATCCGAAATAATGCCGAACCACTACCTAGGTATCCCTGCCTTGACAAGAATATAAGAAAAAATAGAAAAATAGAGAATGCGGAATCACCATAATTAGAAGAAAAAAATGTATACAAAAACGTGTGAGTTGATAGATTAATGATACCTAGGTAGGTATTATGTGTAGTAAGTGCTAGGTTTAAAAGGTATGGGCCGAAGCTCGGATGTCTTCCAGAATAGGCGAGGTGCGCGGTAGCGCGAATCTTTCATTCTTAAATCACCTTCATCCAACGTTGCCGTGCATCTTGCACACGAGTCTCTTCCATCTACCTATCTCTTTGCGCTACAAATATGAGGTTATCGCCGGGTGCCCGCGCGCACCCCTTTCGATTTTTGATACTTGCCTTTACGGCCTCCGCATACGCTCACGACATTGCGACCAAAGCGAATTACTCCACATGGATGGCAACTAGCATCATGTCACGTGGTCAAGGCATTCTTTCCGGAACCGGCGATGTTTCAGAATTACTACAAGCTGGATTCACACAAAAGACGTTTCGCAAATGGCTGGACGAATACCCAGACGATATACACGCAAGTGCCATTGCATCCTATCTTGAGAGGAGCGCAAGTTCGGTCATTACGACCGTTTCCAATGCTACCAGATCGGTCACATCGTCGGCGCTCGATCGTCTATCAAATGGCAACAGCTTGATCAACCTGTATCAGAAAACGGGCAACGACACATATCGTACAGCCTTCGAAGCGCTCCGTACGTCCATCAATTTGCAGCCTCGTAATTCGGAGAACGGGCTCTGGTACTACGTCTACCCTAATTGGTCATACCTTGATGGCATGGAATCTCTCGCCCCATTCTACACGTTATATACCACTACATTCGATGCTGAGAACACGACTGCTGTCCCAGACGATATGATACATCAAATCGACCTATTATGGAAACATTGCTATGTTAAGTCTTCAGGTCTCCTGGTCCATGGTTACGACTCGTCGCGCACAGCCGTTTGGGCAAACAATGTCACAGGTGCAAGTCCCCATGTCTGGGGACGGAGTCTCGGTTGGTTTGCAATGTCGCTCGTGGATACTATCGAACTGCTGCCTACCACGCAAAAGTATATCCATGCACGCCAGCATCTAACGAAACTCTATTGCGACTTGGCCGCAGCGGTCGCCAAAGCAGTCGATGCAAAAAGTGGAGCATGGTGGCAGATTCTCGACCAACCGGGACGTCCCGGGAATTATATCGAAAGCAGCGGGAGCGCTATGTTCGCGTATGCGCTGATGAAGGGTGCAAGACTAGGTTATACAACGCCTGAGCCATCTCGTCATGTTGCGAAGCGAGCATACGAATATTTGGTTGACGCCTTCGTCGTAAACAACGGGAATGGAACACTTGGGTATAATGGGACTGTCGCTGTCTGCAGTTTAAATTCGACTGCGACATACGAGGTGAGTTCGGAGAGTATTGCTAAAATCAACGCTAATGTGGGTATTAGTACTATGTGGGTAGACCGATCTTGTACAACAGCGTCCTTGGTACGGCGGCTTTCATGCTTGCGTCACTAGAGTACGAGTCACTTCAAAAGTAAACTTGACAATATCGAGGCAAGAAAATCTCAGTCTCACTTTGCTTATAGACGAGAGTCACATGTAATATCGCACCAATGTTTATTATTTGTGTCTCGAACCTGATGCTAACATCTGCCCTCCTCCCTGATTAATATCCATGTGTAGGTCCTCTGACCACACTCAAGAGAACTTTATCGAGCTGATGACCTTCCCGTTGTCACTATCAATGATTGTGAAGAAACCATCGCCGCCCTCGATACCAACACACTTATCGACCTGTCTTGGCGCGAGCAGGGTGCAACTGGATGCAAGCGAGCGAACTAGCGATTGAAAAACTGGAGTGAGGGCTGAGTCGATTTAGCAATATCAAAACGGCTCTAGGGATTGTGGATAGATCGGGTTAGTAAATAAATACACTCGAGTCGATTCTGTTCGGTATTTGTGGGTAGGCGCGCTTGGCAAGCCGCCCGAATGTTGACTGTTGGCCCAAGGGCAGTTTCCAACCGATTCGAACCGTTGGTTGGGTTTGCATAAGTAGGTAGATACTTTGTAGGGTGATTGGCTCGAGTCGCTCGCTGGTGCTATCGCGTTGTTTCTGTGGGCGGCCTCTAAAAATGGGTTTCAGCTATCAAGTCCAGATGCTATTTTCAACCAAGTCAAGAGAGAAAAAAAAACAGAGAATACAATACTACGCAAAGTTAGAAAAACGTTCCGAGCTCGAGCCACGCGTTTTACGTGCACGAGCTTAATAAACCACCCGGGTAACATCAGCTGATTGATCATTAGACCAACTGTTACGATGCAAAAGATGATGGATAATGCCACACTGCATACGTTAGGTGAAAATGGCGCTTGTATTGCGTAAAAAATGAATATCGAGATCACTGCCTAGTGTCTCCCACGTTGCCTTTCTGGCCAGTCCTTCGAGGTATGGGATAGCTGAGGCGCCTACATACTTCCCCGCACGATGCATAACCGTAGAACCGTTCTTTACCTGTTGAGAAAACTAAAAACGTAAGCCAAATGCACGAATAGTGATATCATAATGGTTGATCCAATAAAGTAAATGAAAAAAGGGCAAAGAATGCCTAGTGTCGTAGACGCGAAGTTCAAATGATGGTTGAATAAAGTTTAGTTACGAAGTCGTAAAACCAAGTTCTATGAAAACCTTCGCGAAGTTCCAATAAAGTAATGATGATTAAATAAAGTTTAGTTACGCTGTCGTTGAATCCAGTTCTCTGACCATCTTGTATGTTAGGAAACGGTGCTATTCGTCCAGCTTAGGGGGCCTAGATGCTTCTAAATACAATAGAGTGTACGGCTTCTGCAGCTGTTTGGGATGGTACCGCTTGCAATGCCTTTGAGTTGAATAAGTATGGATATTACCACAAGTCATCTCTATGCGGTCTCAAGTTAGAACTAACCATTCTTATATTGGAATGCATCCGTAAAAAAACTGTTATTAAGAATCAAGTCAATCGATCATTTAATTGATGGCTAGTCTATGTGTCACTATTGTACAATCGGATCGTCATAGCTATGAGTGCTGAAGAGCTGGCATGTGAAATGGCTATGATTGACATTGAAGATCACGGGCCGCAGATCAGTTTACGATATTATAAAGCTGTATAGCTTTCTATGTTCTAAGGCCGTCTCAACCCTTACTTGTCAAGCAGCTGCCTTTCTACATATAAATATGAAACTTTCACTATTCGGGTTTCTTATCCTCTCGCTCGAGGCCTCACGAGCAGTGGGCTCACGGCTCAAGACAAAAAATGTTCCTGTTATAGAGATTGACGCTGATACGGAGATCTTGGAAGACATTGGAGAGATTCATTACAAGGACGACCCCGATTCGCCTTTTCAAGAAACGCTGAGATGCAAGGGAGCCAGGCCTCGCCTTAGCTTGAGCTCAGATAAGAAATTCGCAACAGTAAGTGGTTTTTGTATATATATTTTTAAACCCACTATCTTACCCACGCAGTGCTGTCAACCGGGGCAAAACCTCTTGGGTTCTAAAGAAACCGCTTTCGACTGCTGTGCTGCCGGTCATCAGGTGGCCGGCTCGAAAGAAGTTGGCTACCGCTGCTGCCCAATCAACCAGATATGGAACGGCAACGTTTGTGAGTCGGAAGCTGTGTTATGCAAGAATGGCAAGACGATGAGGGATGGCGTATGTGTTTGTCCTTCTGGCACCAAAGAAAATGCAGAGGGCACATGTGTTGAGCAAGGGTGTACATCTGGGATTGAAGCTGGTAAGCGATCTCGGAAAACGATGATTCTAACTAAGCTAAAAGTAACTGAAGGGAAATGTTATACTTTTACCTTTCCTAACGGCCATCGTTGGGGTTTTAGAGGAGATTATTATGCTGCCAGAGCAGAGCATATGGACCAACAGTGGGGCAAATTTAAGCTTTGTAAAAACGAGGATTGCACAGCTGGTGGATCAATCAACCCTGGCGAGGGTATAAGAATCAAGGATGTACATGGAAATCCCAGGAGTAAGTCTTTTTATATGCTATTATGAAAACTGGTCAGGGCTAACTGATATAAAGACGGGCTTTATCCTAATCAATGGCTCCATCGTGGTCTAAATGGGGACCACATTCGAAAAACACCAAATTATCCCGACGCAGGAGTATTTACGCTTACCAAATGGCCATGCGGAAAATACTGCCTAGGAGGGGTTGAAGAAGGCCTTGCTTTCGCCTGCCCCAGCACCGAGTATGCTGAACCCTCATCTTTTTAATTTCCATGGCTAACTGCTACATCCTGCAGACCAGCAGCTACTTTCGTTACCTATGATAAACAGCCATGCATACCTATCGACGTTCTAGAAGTCCCTTGTGACATTCATGCAAGAGAGAACAACTGTATCTGGAAGCACGGGTCTGACCAATGTTGCGACAAAGTGGACTGCGGCAAAGCCTCAAATTAGACCTTCAGGTGTCTTGGTGAATTTGCTTGACTGTTTGGAGATTTTGCAGAACTGTTACTGACTGATCCTGTAGTAATTGAAAAGAAACTGGCCGGTGTCCAGGTGGATTATGAGAGTTCTGTCCGTTGTATGGAGTTCCTGCTAGGGTTTAAGCTCAGACCGGATAGAATGGGTTCCTGTCATTACCATCCATAACTGAGCTGGGAAATTGTAAGCAGAGGACTGCTGTAGTGCGACACATCTGGAGACCATCTCAGCTCGATCATTACTATACGCACATATAAAATACACTCATTTCACTGTGCCATCTCTTCTCGTGGCTCATACTGCTTACAGAAATATCAAAGCCGGTTTGGCGAAGCCTGTTTGCGGTGAAGTGTGCTTTGGTGTGTACATTATATTATTGCCCACGTGCCTGCGACACTTGAACTCGGGTAACTCGTCTTTTAGCTCCTCAGTTGGCTTTGCTTATCCTGCACACTTTCTTAGAGAGTCAGCAGGCCCCTTCCGGCCAGGTCTGCCATACGTTACGATCCAACATCATAAACACTCGTATTCCACCTGGAACGTTGCAAGACAGATACGGAGGCTTGCGAAGACATGTTACTTTACTGGAACTTCGCGTGTACGACACTAAGCATTCTTACCTAGCCTAAAAAGAGAACTATAAAAAAAAAGAATGACAGAAAAAAGGCCAGCGTACTAGTAATCATTGGTACCTTATCCTTTGGTTTCGTTGGTGAAGAGTAGGAATTCACAATCTCCTTTAGCGCTCAACCTTTTTACAACGATTGGTTGGCACCTCAAATGCCCGAGCTTCTCATCAAATCGCGACTGGCTTCTCAACTGATTGCTCGCCCTCCTTCTTCCCTTCCATACCAAACTCAGTGTCAAGTTCATTCCGGAGAGGAATCTCTTTCTCGAAAAACGATAAGACAAATGCAAGACATGTAAAGGCGATTGCAATCTGCCACACCAGTTTTAGCGACACGATGAAAGCATCAATTATTTGCTGCTTTGCGGGTTCCGAGAAAGAATTGACAAAATTTCGCGTCGCGTGTTCATATGCTCTTGCTCCCGACACTAGGGTCTTAGACGTGGGATCGTCAATTGAACGCGCTTCGTCGAAAAATTGATTGTTGAAGATCGCAGCGGGGATTGCCACGCCCCATACATTGCCAAAGCTGCGTATGAAAGACCAACTAGCCGTTGCGGCAGCTTGATCCTTCTCTTCAATGCCTGCCTGAAATGCGGGAAGTAGCGTGTTCAGGATCATATCGGAGCCAAGTGCGGCGAGTACCTGAAATATGACCCATTCGGCCATCGGCGAGCTATCATCCATGATACTGAAGAGTCCAAGTCCAAGAGTCATCAGCGCGAAACCTACGATGTGAAGGTGTTTGTAGCGGCCATATTTTGAGAGGATGATGACGGCGACAATAGCACCAGGAACTGCAACAAGAACGATGGGTAGCATCTGTACCCCGGCACGTGATGCGCTAGAAAGTAGGACTCCCTGGAAATAGACCGGAAGAAAGAACATTGCCCAGTACAGCAAAGTAGAGTTCAAAAACGTGTTGAAATATATGATCAAGGCAGTTCGATGGCTAAACAAGCGTAGAGGCACGACTGGTTCTTTGCACAAACTGGAGCCTTCAAACACAGCAAATATGCCGTAACCAATGAAGCCAAGCACCAGCGGTACTATGATGTGCCAGGAAGACCAGGGATAGCGGGCACCGGCATAGGTCAAGCCCAAGAGAATGGACACGGTCGACGCCATGAGAATGCCATTCCCGATGAAATCGATCTTGCGGATTCGTTCTGAGAATGCTGCTTGTTTGTTCCATTCCACTCTAAGGAACAAGTAAAGCATGACCAGGGCAGTCCCACCAACGGGAAGATTGATATAAAATACCCAACGCTAGGAAGTCGTGTCAACGAGTGCTCCTCCCACAAACGGGCCCACGGATGTCCCGATCGAGTAAACAGTCAAGACGATAGCAATGTAGTTTCCTCGTTGACGGAGAGGTACAAGGTCTGAGACTATGACATCTACGATCATGTTCACGCCTCCGGATCCTATGCCTTGGATTGCTCGACCGGCTATAAGCATGCCGCCGGAATTTGCACCACCGCAGATGCCACTTCCAAGTGTGTAGATGGCTACGATGGATATAGCCAGCCAGCGGCGACCGAAGCTGTTGGCTACCTGTCCGAAAAGAGGTTGGACAACAGCACTGGAAAACATTCAGTACATGGATTGCAGCGTTCGATGGTTGGGAAGCTCACCTCGTTAGAAAGAATACATTAGTGATCCACACGTAGTCTTCCCCGACGTTCAAGGCTGCGACTATTGTTGGCAAAGATGTGGTCACGACGGTATTTTCGAGCGCTCCAAGCAGACCAGTCATGCACAATGCGACCACGATCATCCAGAATCGGAAGTCTTTGTCAGGTTTTGCAATCGTTGAAGGCGATTCATTCTTCTCTTCATCCTTTTGTTCGACCGACGGGCTTGTTTGCGTAGTAGCGCTCTCGGTTGACACCATTGTAACTCTTTGCTAGATGTCACCGGCTGGGGCTTGGAAGTACAAGTATGTGCCGAAGCAGACTAGTAAGGCCAATCAGTTGCAAGAATACAGTAACGGCTTGATATCAGACGAATCTTGACGGACAAACAGGAGTGTGCGCAGTCGAAGAGACAAGAATAGACGAGATAATCTCCACATACTCAGTAACATTGGCCGTACAGAGAGAAGAGAGAAGTCTTGCAACTAACACTCACTGGGAATGGGACATCTTCGCCATCCTCAGTATAGTAAAAGACTCGGTTCGTCTATTCATCCGCATGCCACCGTACGTGCAGCAGCTGACTAAGAAGTCTCCGAACGAAACGGCGCAAATTTGGCCCGACTGCCCCTTTGAGTCGGTATGAATACGGGCTGGGGCCAACCCTTGTCACGTAAGCTTGGGTGAGGTTTCATCAATCTTTGGACACACTGATGGCGCAAAGTTGACCGCGTTCGGGCCCAGTGGTGCTGTTCCAAACTTGTGCTCCGGATCGGACGATCAAGATGATGCAAACGAATTTGTTTCTAGGGTGGTAATGAATTAATTTACATTAGGAAACACCTTCCGGAATGCAGCGCCCTGCATATATCCCGCAGACTGAAAACTTCATTATGACATCCGCTTTCACAGACTTGAGAGAACCGTTTGACATCAAGAAGGGCGCAGCACTTTTCGCAGGCGCCTTGTTCATATACTGTGTTTCTGGCTCTCTAAAAGCTTCCTGCTCCACAGCTGGCAGCTTTCTTGACCGTATAATATGGGTGGAAATGGCTAGGAGGGAAAAAACCGTGGGCTGTTGAGGATCTCTTCAAACGATACGGCGATATTGTTCGCATCGCGCAAACGAGCTCGTCTTTAATGGCCCACGCGCCTACTCGGACATTTATTCCTCGCGTTCCAAAATCGAGAGACGTTCGTCAAAACCGATTTTGAAGACATCGGTGAGAATGAATTGGGAATTACCATAGAGCGTAATCTAGACAGGCATAGCGATATTGCAAGGCAGCTACATCCAGCATTTGCGGGAAGAGCCTTGCGACGTCAAGAAAATATCATCCACCTTCACATTGACAAGTTTGTGGAGCGCATGCATGAAAAGGTTTCGTCCGGGGAGGTTGTAGCTATCAATGAGTGGTTTGATTGGCAACTTTCGATCTGGCGGGCGACATGGCGTATGGAAAACAATTCGAAACGTGAAGCAATCCAGAGCCAACCTCTTCTTGGGGAAATTCCAACGCGTTGGGATATGGAGGGTTTTCAATCAAGTCTTCAAACGATTTACTTTGCTGCATCCCCTCGTTTGGCCGATGTTGCCCCCTCGCGTGGTCCTCACAGTCCCTACTCTGCTGCGCATGAACAGAGACCAAGTCCGTGTACGCATGTCTGCACACCTCAAGATGGAACACAACAACTACATCAATGTCATGCTGCTGATTGCGGAGAAATCAGAGCTGCCCACGGAAGATTGGGTGCTTGCTCAAGCCAACGTGCTAATCGTTGCTGGCTTTGATCCAATGACCAATCTATTTTCTTCCGTCTACTATTACCTGCTCAAAACGTCAAGACCCTAGACAAACTCCATTCAGAAATACGAAACGCTTCCTCGCTGTACGAGGATATACGATGTAATAGATTTCAAAGCCTGAGATACCTCCATGCCGTCATCGAAGAAGCTGTGAGAACCCATACCAAGGCTGCATTTGAACAGACACCAAAGTCACCTTGTGCAAGGGTTGACGAGGTGTTCATTCCTAAGGATGAACCTAGAACTTCCTCATACCTAGAGTCGCGGCGATCAAGCTAACTGTGTGCTAGACGGTCGAGCAAACAAGCTTGTTTTCGACGACTCCTGACCCTCGCAATTCTGTCGAATCTCTCGAGTTACACCCGAAAAGCTCTCTTCCTAGGGTCCAGGAGTACCACGAGTCTCGCTTCTCGCAGCACGACAATTTCAAATCGTTTACGCCTTTTTCGCAAGGTCCGAGGGGCTGTCCTGGATCCGCAGCTGCTTGTCTGCACGCAAAAATTGTCATTGCGATGATTTGAAATTTGACATGGAACTTTTCAGTCCACCGCCTGATTGGGAGAAGGAATTGCGCATGCATGCTACTTGGTGGACGCCGGAGGTCCCGGTAACATTTATGGACCGAAAGGCCTAAAGCTTGATCGGAGTTAGGTCTGAGAGACTTTTCCTATGTGACTGGTTGGTGATTTTCGAACCAAATGACGTGTATGTGTGGGTATTTGATTGTGGAATGAAGGGTTCGAGGGTAGGTAGACCATGGATGCTGTCGTGGTGTCGCTTAGGTGTGGAGTCTTTCAAAGACATTCAAAATCGCCATGTGAATGGCTCTTACGCTCTTTAACACTTCTTCCGTGTCCACAAGTGATGCTCCTGGCCCAGACAAAAACTCGGGGATGCGATTCATCTGCTTGCATAGAGCCTGGGAGGTATGCATGCAAGCCTGCAGGAAAAGGCGGACCTGTAGCAGGGTAGTGTTGAACATCAATCCTTCCATTCGGGTAGTAGGAATAACTCGAGCAATTTTTTTTGAATATGTAGGCGACGTTTTGAGATTACGCAAAATGTTGGTGAGAATGACGTTCCATTGGCTAGCCTCTAACATATAGCAGCTGGAGGCTTGCGCAAGCAATGCTGGTGCATCGACAATGCTAAGATTCGTGTCGGATGCAATGACGGATGCTTGCAGAGCGATAGATTGGAAAACCCCAAGCACTTGTCCAGACGCGGCCATACTGCATTGGAGTATAGCCCTTTGACTCTCAACATCCATGTCAAGGGAAGCCCGATACGCTTTCACATTCGCCACAAGATTCGTAGCGAGTACTAGAAGCTCCGAGAGTGCATCTTCGTACGTCAACGGATCGGCACTACAAAGCTCTGCTTGACCCTGATCTCTTACAGAAGAAGACGGAGTATCAGGCAAAACAACAGGAAAGGGCTCAGTATCCATTCTCATTACCGATCCTATAATTGCGTCCATGCTCAAGCCCGAGAGCTCGAACTGAGAATGGTCCAAGTCCCCTTCATTCGTCGATTTGGTGTCGTCTCCCTGTGAGTGACTGATCTCTGGCCCTTGAGGAATACCGACGGCCGTTTTCCAATCACAATACGAGGGAGATCGACGTATGGCCTGTTCTAAATTTGGGGATGACGGGGCAGCACCGAGAGTAGGAGTGCTCCACGCTGGGATACTGACAGATGCTGCAAGGGCATGATCCGAAATCAGGCTAGCAGACAGTGAAGTGTCCATTCCATCGTAGTGCGACACGGCGCTGGACTGATTTTGCCTTGGTGTAGCCATGGAAGAGGACGGAGACAGCTGTTCAATGGAGTTGCTACGTATGCTATGCAACGAACGTTGAAGTTCCGGCAATGCCGTGGGACGACCAAGCCGGTGACTAGGACTGGTAATTCATAAAGACCTTAGACGTGTGCAGCGGACACACGGTAGCGGATTGCTTGGGTTAGGGGCAATACCCGGGCGATCACACCGTAGCTTTTGTGAACGACATCGATCACACGCAGCACGTTTCGATCGCTCTCCGGTATGGTTGCTCGAGGTCATCTTGGCGACAGATTCAATCTGCGCGCGGCAACGCTTCCTTAAGAGCATGTACCTCGGGTTTGTATTATAGCGTCAGAGGATGCCTTCCTGATGTGCTGGCAGCTGCTGCTTAGATCCCCGGAGAACAAGAAGAATGCCTGATGCGAGAGTGGGGCACTTAGCTGAGACAGTTTGTTGGAAATATGACAGGGTTCGCGAGGACACGCGAAGGGACAAGGGACGCGCAAAGCCCATTCGCCAATCCAGGTCTTACTTATCCCACATCTTACCATCTAAGGATTCTCTCTTGGTACGTACGGTAGCACATCTCATTCCAACACGCAGATACGGTAACAACTGAGGACTCACCACCAGATCGGCGGAAACTAAGAGCGCAAACCTGAATGGCTTTACAGCTCTCCTCTTTGCCCAGTGTTTCTAAGACCATTATGGGTTAGGAAAAGAAACAAAAATGGCTAGAATAGCAGGGTACATATCCAACACTCTCAAATGATACGTCCAACGCCGCCCACGCGCATGTGGCAAGGAAAAACACGTATCAATGTTCTATTACACAATCGCGTAAGCTTACGCGTGAGCCCGAAGAGCATACGCCGCGTAAATGTAGAGACTATTTACTATGGGCTTTTTTCTACGTTGTCTATTTTCTATGCTGGTAAAGGAACCCTTAGTCTTTAACCCTTCACAGGAAGTAGCTCGCAATTCGGCGTTTAACGGCCTACTCATCTATTAACACTTGCCTCTTGACACAACTCTGTCTACCTGTTCCGTAATTTCGATAATGGGAAAGCTAGAACGATTGCCCAGTGAGTCAAAGGAACCACCGTCAAACGGGGCAAACGGGAGATAATATACCTTGTTAGAAACCTCAAGGGGCGTCACGACAACCCAACCTTCCAGCCAGTTAAATACTGCGCCCAAATATTCAGCGCTCTCCCAGTTGTCTCTGCTCCAAAAGAGGGTGACAGCTCCGTTGCTGCCTAGAAAGTCTTCTGCACACAGGATGACCTGTTGACTTAGATACCGGGAAGGTGCTATAATAGCGTCACATGCAATGGAGGTATAGTTCGACGGCATGTTCGACGTTTTAACCACAGTGGGCTGTGGCAAAGAAGACTTTTTGTTGAATGTGACAAGGTTGCTTTGCTGATTGTCAACAACGGCTAGCTCATTAATCAATGGTTGTGCGGGTGGCAGGAGCTCTAGGACAATTCTAGGTCGTCAACTTTGGCTAGGTGGATTAGGGGAAGGAGTTCGACAGCGCTTTCTTCGCTGCGAGGTCCGCGGTGGTGGTATATAATCTAAAATAGTGCTGTGCTGATTAAATCTCGCCGGAACTCATCGTGTGGCTAGCGCTGATATATGATCTGCAGCAACAGAGTGCAGATTAGATCTCGCTCCGAATTCTCCTTCAGCTAGTGCTAATATATAGCCTTAAACTGTTTGATGTTTCCAGAAATCGCCGATAACACGGGCAGATATGATCTTATGAGAACTACCAGCAATAGTGTAGAGAGAGGTCACTTTGCTTGGAAGTGTTGCTAGAAATCGAGTTTTAGAGGTGGGGATAGAAGCAGCCGTGAATATGAGCTCAACCAGATTTTTAGCAAGGAGTAGTTTCTCTTAATGTATTCATTCTACACTTCGTGGCTATTTCGGAATTGATACGGCGGTTCTCTATTTCGGCCGCCTTCGCTTGAGCCTTGCACCATTTCGCCATTTCTTCCTGACCCCCCTTGTTATCTCATAAGCTTTCAAGAGGGCAAGTATAAAGTGACACATGCCTTGCACTTTGGCTACGAATACTTTCAAATGCATTTCTCCAAACTCAAGATCATTCGACGGGTAAAAGATATCTGCTGAGGTTCGCTACATACTCACGCGGGCGCGCTTCCAAAGAAACGCCTAACCGCGCTTGATCAAGTCCGCAGCCCGTTCCGCGATAACATACACAAGGCTCTGTGTGTTGCTTTGCGGGATAAGTGGAAAAACGCTTGCATCCACCACCCTAAGCTGGTCCACGCCGTATACCCTAAAACACCCATCTATGACCCCGCCCATATCCTTCGGCGCCATGGCCAAAGTACCAACAGAATGATAATTCGTGTCAGATGTAGCCCTCACATAAGCTTTAGCCTTGTCCAAGCTTCCCTCAAAATACGAGAGCGGATCATTCCGCCGTCCGCCCGGCTTTAAAAGCGACATAAAGGGTTCAGTCTGAGCAATTGTCTCGATGTAGCGCACATGACGCGCATGCAGCTCTAAATCCACAGGGTTCGAAAGGTAATTGTGATCTACGGTAGGCGCCACAGTGTAGTCGGAAGACGAGACATGAACGCTACCAGTAGATAGGGGGTGGGAGAGGCCAACGAGGGTGGAGAGGAAATTGCCTGGCTGCGGGTGCGGGACAAAACCTTCGGTAGAGTTGTCACCAGCCTTTTGGTACTGCCCTGCAAGGAGAAAGTACTGTGCGGTTCCTTCCTGGCCCTGTGAAAGAAATTCAGAGAGGTGATGGGCTCGAACGGTGTCGAGCGGGTGGCTGCTCGTTGGGTGAGTTTCCTCCAGCTGCTTCAAGATTTTTGATAAGGCTTCATTGTCTTGCTTAAAATCCATAGTAGGTAGGTGGGCAAAATGCGTCAGCCCACTCGATGCGAAGGGTCCGGTTCGATTCTCCATGTATTGTTGCTGTGCAGCCCCAATAGCCTCGGCATCGCCTCTAAGAAAATTGTCAACGGTGAAAATCCCATCAGCAGCCTCAAAGCTGATTCCTGAGAGGAGGTGGTCTTGCAAGTTCGTGCCGACGAACTTGTTCTCAACAACTAAGGGTATGCCGGCGCGTTTTAGCACAGCCGGGTCGCCAATACCGCTTAGCTCTAGGATCTTTGGCGAGTTCAGCGCGCCGGCGCTGACGATAACTTCTTTGGCATCTAGGGTGCGCTCGATGCCTTCATGGACATACTGGACCCCCGTTGCGGTCTGCACTCCCTTCCGGTTTTCAAGAAGAATTTTCTTCACCATTACACCAGTGAAAATAGCGAGGTTCTTTCGGTCAGCTGAGGCACTCAGATATGTGGTGGCGGCTGATCGGGTGCTGGACCTGGTGTCGATGGTGGCGGGGGATATGAAAGCCCCCAAGTACTTTCCCGAAAACGGCGATGCTGTGAGTGACATCCCGAGGCTTCGGAATGTTTCGATCCACGCCTTCGGAGTTGGGTTTACTTGTACATCAGAGAAGCACGATTTGACGGGGCCTTCTGAACCTGTCACCCTGGAGGAAGCTTTAGTATGGACGATTCCAGACCAAAGATGTGTAGCATATGAGTCGAGATTTCTTCGCGGGAAATACTTCAAGGGTATGTAAAGAGCCAACTTCGGAGAGTTCGGAAGGTATACATAATCAGACTGATGGCTAACCAGGGAAGGATACAAAATTGCTAGAGGAAACACCGAAAGAACTAGTGGAAACCACTTACCAAGAAGTCGCCCAGGATGCGTTTATGTAAGAAATAAGCTCATCAGCAGGAAGGGTCAGATTGAAAACCTTCTGGAGGTAAGGTGCCAGCACTGCGAAGTTCCAACCTTCAAGTCCGATCTTGGCTTCCCAAACGTCAATATCGGCCGCCGTGAATGTGATCAACGCTTGAGCGTTGATCGATGAACTACCACCAAGGGCTTTTCCCTGATGGTGCCCAATACGCCGACCATCTAGGCCTGACTAATGATTTTTGATTATCTTTAGCAAGATCTCGTGCCCTTGGTTTGCCCTCCAAAGGATCAGTCAGATCGAAAGGCGAACTGTTGACTCACCTGGGCTACAGTTGAAAAATTCCAATCCAACTCCGTCCCGAATGTATTGGCCCACAGCGCCGGTATAAATGACCTGGGGTCCGAGACCGGATCGCTCCCAGCTTCCAGTACAGCAACGGTGACGTCTTGGTTTTCAGAGAGTCGGTTCGCCAGGACAAGTCCAGCGGTTCCGCCTCCGACAATGACGTAGTCGTAAAAGTCTCTTGCGTTTGAAGCTGTTTCCATATTTGGTAACAATATAAGCACCACAATTGAAGGCGTACCAAGGGGAGAAAAACGAGAAGTAGAAGCCGGGTGGCGACGTTCATCCCGTATCCATTCGTAGGGTACGTGAAACTTATAGTAACAAGGAAAAGAAGGCAACCTCCCGTAATGCAATGTGCGTGATAGACATGCATACATGCTCCGAATATCAATTCCCGAAATTATCCGCGTACAACAGTAACGTATACTCAAGCTTGCGCGGACTTGATGTACAAGTAAGATCAGCCAGTCCTTGATTGCATGCCGCTAACTAGTTGCAGTCGTACCCCACCGAGGAAGGCAACCTCGTCAGCTCATTTCTTGGGGAAAGCGCTGTTTAATCTGCAACCATGTGGCGCGGGTCGGGGCGCACGAAAAACCCTTCCCTTGCGCTCCCCACAAGACGTAGACTGATTGGGGCGCGTTCGCACAATATATTATATTCCTCGGTGGGTGTCATACTGATTTAATACCGATTAGATGATGGCCACGCGGGTGTAGGGGAAAGAATTTGCACGCCAAAACCCTAGTATCGAGGTCAGCCTGCAATCTTCAGCCTTGGACTTGAATTTGTTTCCTCCAAGAATAGCAAGACCTCAAATGAAATTGTCAAACAGACAGAGACATATATCAAGTTAATCTACATGTTAGTGGTTAGTCCTAAATTTTAACACAACGAACGAGTGCGCCTGGAAGCTTTTCGTTTTGTAGCTTTTTCTCTAAAATACACCAGGGTGGCCTGGATGTCGAATCATCTACTAGCCTAAACTGCACCTGCCTGCTCGCTTCCATTCTCGTAGCACTAGATTCCTCCCAGCAACATATGATAGAAAATCTACTTTACGCCCATTATGTTAATCCAGATTTACCATCCTGCTCCTGACGATGACGAAAGTTCGCCCTGTTTGTTTTCCTCCCCAATCGGGTTGATAGTGTCCAATTGATACATCTTGTCAGTGGGATCCGCCAGCCTTCTGAACTTGTCAGCTCGTGAATTGCCGCTCCCACCCCCTATAGTTATCCCATGACCCCCTGTTCGCCTTTCACTGCTCGTTGCATAACTTTGAAACGAAGATTTTGCCCAGCTGACGATCGGCAAACGAGAAACGACTGAGCCGATGGGCCGCGAAACATGGAGGGAGGCGTTGAGGATCCCAAGCGTAGGTTCGAAAATCGACCAAAGAAAAAGATTGATCGAAGCGTGGGTCAGATCTATAAAGTCTGTCCTGGAGACCTCCACCACTCTTATGAGCGATATTACGCAGATGCTGCGAAGAAAGCGTCTCAGCAGGTGGAGCAAGAGGGGGTTCGGGGGAACATGGCAGGATGCAGGTTCTTCAGGGACTCACAGAGCGCCTAGACTAAACATGCTGATAACAGCTATTTTTTAGGCGACGGTAGGCGTAGCTTCCACAGCACGGGCATGGGAAGGACGACGATGAAGACGTCGATGAGCAGGTTCGTTGAACCCGCCATGATGTATGTCACCAGACTGTTTGGATCACAAGATCCATCAATCGTCTTATCCCAGCTGAATTGAATAGGGGAACAGAGCAAAAATTGTCTCCAGCAGGACTGATACAAAATACAGTCCAGCAACAACCATTGTTCCTATGCAGAACTTGTGAAAACTTTTGCTTGGGAACAACTCCATGTAGAGGTGCAAAATAGAGAACTTGACGCATGTGTTCGCAGCAGCCCATACAGGCTGGCCCATGGTGAAGAGGATGAAGATTCGGTTTCGATATTGAGGGGCGATCTCAGTTGAATGGCGGCCAGATCCAGCCCATGGAACAGCTACAGAATACGAAATCAATGAGAGATCTGTATGTGAGACGAAACCAGGGGGCGTCTCTTACCAGTTATCGTTATGACTGCTAAACCCGTGGTAAAGACGACCGCCATACATGCGGCGTAATCATTGAAAACCAATGCCTTCTTTTGTAAAACGCGCGACCAGATTCGTGCGACAATGGCAACGATAGAGATGAAGTAGAAGAAGGCCGAGATAATTATCATCTTGATACCGCCCTGGGACGTACACATCGGAGGATAGTCTGTAGAGCTCATGATAGTAGACTGTAGTAGGTAGGCGGGGGGTGGCGTTGGAACTCAAGAGTTTGTGAGATCGATTGGTAGATCTTGATATAGCAGCTTGTCCCTCAATAATATATATATATGTGTATATTGTACTTAGGTTTTATACTACCATATGATGATCTCTTCCATCTTTTCCCCAGTCTTACTGGGGTTATGTCTTGGCCGATCAAAAGTCAAAATTGCTCTGTTCTCGACCGGATTGAAAATCGGTGTTACGTTCGACAGACGACTCGAGCCATGGATATCCCCACAAGTCATGACATTCTCTATTCCGGACTCTTCTATACTCATAACTCTTTCAGCAATTTTGGAGGTTGAAAAGGCATTCCACCGCCCTTCTACCCGGCCGCAATTTTGCAGGATCCATATTATCCTCCTGCGCGTAATGGGATCTCTACAGCGACAAAAAACCTGATAAGCGTTAGTATCAAGTAGAATTTGTCGTGTGACGTAGACCGCTATAGGTACAGTCTTTAGAAACGGTCAATATATTCAGAAACGAATTTACCTCGAACAACAGTCTAACGATAGCCATGTTTATACAATTAGGAGGTGTACCCTCAGTGGTTTGCAGGTCAGTCTTAACAATGTCCAGGGCAAGGGATACGATATTCCGAAACATGGGGCAAAACGCATCCCATTCTCTTTCATCGTCAAGCGTCGTTTTCGTAAGCACTGCCGCTGTAGAACCAAGCTCCCTGAGGATACGTATAGTGGACATGCCCTTCCTTTTTGCGACTGTCAGATGGTCGCTACGGATGTCTAGGTAGACTTCGTATGCTGACGACCATCTCGCTAGAATGCTCGTGGACTGTGCCTGCCAGGCCGAGGGGGGTTTCGCAAGATGCTTCCCACCGGTGGGATCCCAAAGCTCGCTTGTGGTATGAGACGTTATATGCCAGCGAGATACCAGCGCTTTTTCCGCCTGCAATAAAGCTGGGAACATGGCTGGGAAGTCTACTTCTTGCCTACCGACCATCTTCCACCATTTAGAGTTACGAAACTGCATGGGCTGGAAGGCTTACCTGAAAAACTTGACAGTCGAGACGCATGAACAACTTCTCAAGCATATTAATAGGTACATATGATATCTGAGATACTAGTAAGGTATCGTGTCGATGCAGCCCCGTGTCCGGGTTGCACTCGACTTCGCTCAGGATCCTCATCCCGCTTTGGATGTGTGTGATAGCGGCACCATATCTGCATTGGATTGTCTGCTGGAAGTGAGCAGGAGCGACACTGTTTGTCAGACTAGCTCACCTCAATGCATGCAAACAAAATACAACATATCAGGCAGACATCCATAGCACATTGACCTTTCAATGAACATGAATCGATAAGGATTTTGATTGCCAACCCATAATTGTGCAAAGGGAAACCATCAGCGACTCTCTTCGCATGAATTTGCAGAGCCGAATCACTCTTCTCGTAAAGCCCTGCGTGCAAGGACCCCAGAGCGAGGATGGCGTGTCGAATTGAAGGCTCATGGAGGGCGGATTGAGGCAGGCGTATTTCCCAGAAATCTGTTCCAAAGAATCGTGATAACTGGGCCGCGGATTCCTGCTGGAAGAAGTAGAACGACCGGCGTTCATCATCAGTGCCGTTAAATCCAACAGACGGGGACTGAGCCAGTGCGTCTACAAACGCTACTTCAAATTTAGGAAACTTGTAGGAGTTTGGGCCGTAACCGTCGCACTTTCTCCCCGTAGAAACGCATTTATAACAAAAAGGGTAGCCCTCATCGCATTTGACTCGTCGTACTAACCAACTTGTCAATCTCCTCTCATCACCTGCAGCTTGTACAATCCTCACCTCTAGCACACCATTAGCACCTCACGCAGACGAACTTCTTGAGAGCGATGCAATGACGAATTGTGACAACACCAGAAGGGTACTTACTTGCATGTTTGGCACCCGGTTCGGGTTTTTGGTCGATAGGCCCGTTTCCTTTGGCCTGGGATAACACGGGGCATCTTAGGTAGGAACCCTTACCACTAGTGTGTACACCCCGGGTATAAGGCGCAAGACGACTACGCTACGTGACTAGTCCTATTCGGCGTGTCGAGAAAAAATCGACATAGTCCGCACGCTCAAGCGAGCAACGAAACAATTTATATGAGAGCAAACATCTCGGTAGGGAGCCATAAGAAAGAAGTCAGCCCGGATAATTTCGGATCGCACTGACGCTACAAGGGCGGCTTACGTGCCTCATATAACACACTAGCCTATCTGGTCTATACCTATTGGGGTGATATATTTGGCTGCTTTCGAATCCTTTCCCGTATACTCTATTCTTATTAAACCCCTAGCGTACTTATAACTCGACTCTCTTTTAGACTGCAACAAGTTACATCCCCTGTTTCCGGTTGGATCACGTGATCCTACTACGTTGATAGGTAATTAACATACCTATATATAGAGACACTTCCTAATATTAAAAGATTGCTTCCGCGTTGCTATGAGAGGCCATTAATAATAAACTTCTGAAGCTAGCAGTAGATGCACAGGCCTCTATTAGACATATTTCCTTCGCCTATATAATCCACTCTATCCTATATTTACTGGAGATCGTTCTATAATATAAATAAGCTTGTAGAACTACATTAATAGGTAGAGTAACAGTTAAATGAGTGCTAAACGTAGACATTTTTGGGGGTCATTTCAACACTTTGGTCTTCCCTCCCTTGAATCAAGATTTGAACGAACACAACCCTGCCCGACAGAAATTTCTAGAGTTGCTCACGGCTGTTCTCCTGTACAATTACACAAAGGGGTCACTCGTTGCTGTTGGTCACCGTTGACAGCATATATCCCGCATTTTGTTTGCACCGTAGCATAGCTGAATGGTCGCCAAGTTTAATCTTGCCGATGGAAGGCCCTCGTGGCACACTTACGCTGCGAAAGTAGAGCTCTCATTGATCTTTGCCACTTTATTGCAAATACCGTCCACTTTCCTCTCTTGGCGACTAGGAAGGTCGCTATTTTTCCCGGGCATGATGCGACCCGGATGGAAAAAGTTGAGTACGACGAGAGCAAGTAGCATTGGAACGGAGTCCAGAGCGTATTGATACGCCTCATGGTCGGGGATGGTGCTCTTGAATCCATGGGAGTACTCGACTAGGCGGAATACAATTCTGATCTTTAAAGATTTTAGTATCTGTGCTTGCGGGCGGATTGACACACGTACTGTGATGAGCAGTAGCACTGCATATATTGCATACAGCAGTGGCAATGCACCGGACACCCCCTCCGTTCCTTGTTGAATCTGTTGAAGCACCATTCGGTGAAACTTGATGGCGTAAAACAAGAATACCAGAATAAAGAACTGCTGGACTGCAACCCCGCCCATGTAGATATGTATTGCTGGAGAAATTTTCAGCAACAGCCTACAAGCCCTACACTTGTTTGGTGCGACGTACCGTTCAGTACTTGTTGGTTTGCATGTCTGCTAGCACCGCTCGAGGATGCTCCAGCAACCTGGATAAGGAGAGCGCTGCGTTGCAGTTAGTGTCCGCTGTTTCAGAGGTCGGCGGGGAAAATCTCACATAATGTCGAAAATCACAAAGTATGCCGAAAAGTTCCAGGCAGTGACTCTATAAAGCATCGCGTTGGGAATATAGTTCCATATCATCCGTCCTGGGCCATTTGTTAGATAGACCTCCTTTGAACATCCGCCTAAGAATCACCAAGCTTCAAAGCCTCCATGCGTTATCCAAACACGAGCCTTTCCCAAAGCCTATAAATTTGTGGCATCGGAGGGTAGCAAAACTCACCCATTGCCATATAAACGAAGGCATTTGTAAAGAGCGGTGCAACCTTGAGTGGGCTCAGTATGCACCACTTTTCCTGGCTTGAAAATGACGTACCAGAATTATCACAAACCAAGCTGCGTATGGGCCCAGGTCGTTGGGGTTTTTGATGCTGGTGATTCGGCAGATGTAAGTGATCGTCTGGGCAAGTGCAGATCCCACTATGACCCAGCAGTATGCCTTTTTGTAATGTACAGCTTGCACAAGATGTACAATGGTGGTAAAGGCAAACAGGACCGTGAAAAGGATCGCAGCTGGTGTTGAAGGGCACAAGGACCATTCAGTGCGGTCCGGATCGGCAAGTGCTAAGGGAAGGTCAGCTGGATCCGCGATATGCTATATATGGCGACTGACCGGGGCAGCTGGCAGGCATGTTTAAGATGTCGATTTTCCGTTGGAATTACGACGCGATTCTTGATCCAAAAGTATTCAAAAAGTGTATGCAGTCAAGAAAACATTCGTGGAGCGGAGGTACATATATATTCATCATGTTGACCGGCGAACCGAAGCCTGCGACGCCTCGGCCAGTCATTTCCACAAGCATTTGCTTGTACAGAGTTTCATGAGCACATCGGTCTTTGTAGAGTCCCGATCCCTGTCTGATTAGAGGAATTGCGTGTACGGTGCTTGTACCAGATTAAAGGTTGATTTTATGTCCAACGGATTCTATTGGCCGCTTCGTAGGTACATTCCACCTTCACACGTAGGCGTATGTCCGCACGGATCCTATTGGCCGCTTCGTAGGTACATCCCACCTTCACACGTAGGCGCATGTCCGCAGCAAATTGTGCGACTATGTAAGATGGCGAGGGGATTGTGATGGCGGTTTTGGCGGTCTTGGAAAATAGCGAAGATTTAGTTCGAAAGTGGAATGGTTAGGATTACTGCGTATAATCTGATTGGCTGTTTCGTACGTACATCCACTAGCGCTCACGGCGAGGCGAAGTTGGCTGAGCAGTTCATGGAGGAGGAAAAAAGAACGTAAGGCTATGCTATGACGGTGTTGCAAATGAGATATTTGTGACCAAATAGGTGCAATAGCAGGTATAAAACCAAGAGCCCGCGCATTCATGGCATTCACTCGGCAACTTAAACATTCCAGCCATTCATTCCATCATGAAATTCATTTGCTACCTATTATTGACGGCTTCGATATGCACGCGGGTTAACAGTTGCCTCCCCAGTAACCATTTACGACGCGAAACAGACGCACTCTACGTCGACAAACAACTGGGACTACTCCGCGCCCGAAGCCAAAGTATGGCATCAACAATATGCAAAGGCAAGACAGCGCTCAAAAATATCCGGGTCTTCAACGGGTGGGGATTCAGTGAACCCAATACTGTGGCCATCGATGGGGACCGCATAACCTTCGATGCCCGCCACGCAGATCACATAATCGATGGGGAAGGAGGTTTCTTGCTACCAGGATTGATCGATAGCCATGTTCATTTAACCCAGCTGGATAGCCTCGAGGTCTTGTCAAGCTACGGTATCACGAGTGTCTTGAATATGGGTTGCAACAACTACACGTTGTGCGCAGCGCTTCGCGAACAAGTCGGATTGACCTCGTTTTTCACTGCCGGTGAAGGAGCCATCGCACCGAACAGTACGCATGCAAAGGTGTTCGGCGCTACAGGCTTTGTGCATTCTCCATCCCAGGCTCCGGAGTTCGTGGCCAATGTCTTTGGGAATGGATCAGATTACATCAAGCTGATTGCACAAAGCGACGGGTTCAACCAGGCTACCCATGATGCGCTTGTCAAAGCGACACATGCGCTGGGCAAGGTCGCTATGACACATGCCCAAGATTATGCCTCATATGGGGTAGCCATCCGCTCGAAGACGGATGGTATCCAACATGTCCCGTTTGACATTCCGATATCAGAGGACATGATCCAGCTCATCAAACGGCAGAGGCAGTACGTGACCCCGACACTGAACATTGGGAAGATCGCAACGCAGAACAAGACAATCGAACAAATCGTTTCTCCCGGTATACCATTGACATACGAAGCCGGAGTCGTCAGCGTACAGCGGCTCATGCGTGCGGGGGTGACGCTGCTTGCCGGAACTGACGCAAACGATCAAGCCGAAAATTTCCTCAACGGAGATCTAATGGGGCTCACTCTACACAAAGAGCTGCAATACCTAACGGAGGCAGGTATGAGCGAAGTGGATGCACTTAGGGCAGCGACAGTAATCCCCAGTATTATGCATAACTTGGAGGGGCGGGGATCTATCAAAGAAGGATATCGTGCAGATTTGTTGTTACTTAAACCAGACAGGGATCCGCTAAGGAATATCTCAGCAACGCTGGACATCGCAAGGGTATGGGTTGGGGGGTCAGAGCATATACGGAAAGTATAGATATATAAAATCATAGACCTTACCCTTTCTTCTTATCCTTTTTTCTTATCCTTTTTTCGTTCTTAGTTTTTACTCGTTTTTCTTATTCTTTTTTCCTATTATTTCTTTTATGTTTTTCCCCCTAATATTATTAAAACGAATTAAATATTATATATAAAAAAATATCTCCAGCCTAAACTATACTTCGTAAGTTAGTTAAAAAATCATCTAAAATAGTATATCATAGTTAATTATAAGTACTTAGGAACCATCGCAATAATAGATGTCCAGTGGCTATCCCGTAAGCAGCCCCCCTTTTCTTCACCACAAGATGTGATAGTTTTCTGACCATTGTCTGATAGAAAACTCCATTTGCAGTCATGAGAGGAGACGAAAGCTACGGTCGTAATTGGGGATATTACTGTCTACTTGATCTCTTTAGGTATATCTTCGAGAGAGGCAATGATCATGCACAAGTGTTTCGACGAGTTGTCACAGGCATGCTAGACAGTGACTTCTACCACGAAGAACTCCTTAAGCCACACCAGGGAGGCTTCGTCAATGGTGGCACCTATCAACTCCAGCGACCCAATGTTTTCATCAGACCTCAGGGTCGCTGTGCCGAAGCTCTTCTGTTTTCCATCCTGAGTAGCATGGGTGCGGAGAACAGCCAGGAGACAGATACGCCAGTCATCATAAGCAACGGTTTCTTCGATACCACGGGTGCAGATGCGTCAGTGGCCGGCTTTGAGCTTCAGATGTTTACTCAACCGGGCCTAAGTGGTCCATTCCCTCACCATCTTGTAGGGAAGGCAAATAATTTCAAGGGAAACATGGATGTGACCGCGGCCGAAGCTTATGTCGAAAAACATCCTGGACGGATCAAGATGATTTTGATGACCATCACCAATAACTGGGCAGCAGGCCAGCCCGTATCGATGCAGAATATCAGAAGTGCAGCGGCACTCGCCAAGAGCAAAGGCATTCCTTTTTTTTCGATGCTTGCCGGTTTGCGGAGAATGCGATGTTCATCCACGAATATGAGAAAGGATACTCGAGAAAAACCATTCATGAGATTATTCAAGAGATGTTCTCATACGTCGATGGGTTTATCATCTCGTTGAAGAAGGACGGCCTCTCGAACATGGGCGGTGCTCTATGCATTCGGGATGACGGCTTGCTAACCCAGCAGTACAGTGGAATTGGGATTCTGTTGAAAGAGCGCCAAATTTTGACGTACGGAAACGACTCATATGGCGGTAGTACGTATCAAACGCAGCCACCGGCTTGAATCTGGTGCAATATATCTAATAAAAATCTAAGTGAGCGGCCGCGACCTGATAACGGCATCCGCTGGCCTCTACGAGGTGACAAAAGCGTCATATATTCGTAGTCGAATCGGTCAAGTGCAGCGTTTTGCACATAAACTCCAAGCTGCCAGTATTGCCGTCCTCTCACCGCCGGGAGGACATGCGGTGTATTCCGAAATGGATGAATATTTCTCTGGGTGCAACAGGAGCCCGGGAGATCTTGCATCTGTCTGGTTTACCATAGAGCTTATTAGACGGTATAGCATTCGTGCAGCTGAGTCTGGGCCGTTTGGATAAGAGTGGGATAAGAAATCCTTCGAAGAGCAGCAAAAGATACTGAACCTAGTCCGCTTTGCGCTCCCACGCCATGTGCTTTCCGATGATTATATCGATTATACAGTCAAGGTAATCAAGCGTGTTCATAATATCCGCCATACAATACCTAATGTTGTAATCACTAGAGGCAAAGACATGAGACTACGCCATTTCTCGAGCGGGCTCAAACCGGTCCCTGTGAATCTCGATCCTACGTGTACCTACGTTGAAGAGGTAAGGAATCAGTTGACCCATCTCTGTAAATTGATTGAATAAGAATTTCCTGCTAGAAAGGCTTTAATTAATGCCTTGTCGCTTGCGGCAGGTTAAGCTAGACATCCATCCGTATTGAAAGTACAATATCCTTCAGCTTGGACATCAAATGTCAGCGGCGATAACACATTTTTCGAATACTCGGTAGCATTAGATCAGAAGACTAGGGAAGCTTATCTAAGATTTCTGATTGAGGCCTAATTGCAAAGTAACATGCTGGTATCTATGCAGGAAAGCGCGCTTCGCTTAAACGCGGACATAGAGAAAGCCTACGAGCCCACTGTCCCGGGCGCCCGTCTAGCGAATCTAAAAGCCATCTTCTTCCTAGAGAGGGCCGAGGGCATATTTGCAGAATGGCACAGCTGCGCAGCATCGCGGCACGGTCCCGAGTGGAAGCTCTACCTTAACCCTCGGTTGGCGAGCGCCTCCTCCAAGGGCCTCTCTGCCACGCGCGAAGCCCTCCAAAAGCCCAACATGGGCTAGGCTATAGATATTCTTAACTTAATATTAGATAACACCAATTCGGTGCTGTAGTTTTCTTTGGATCTATCTCTAGACCTAGTCTACTTACGCATTGGGGTATACATCTCGCATTAGGAGGCGACTGCCTCGTAGATCGCTAATAAGCACGCTTAGATTTGCCTAAACGCTTCCGCCTACGGAATTTAGAAGTTCTGCAAGTACATATTAGATAGCTCTCTAGGCCTGTACTAGTCTAAGCCGCTCCTGTCGCGCTTCGCTTTTACCAGCGAGGCGCCTTAGCATCCTATAGGCACGATACGTTTTCTAGTAATTGCCTACGCAGACTATAATGCTAATATTTAGACCCGCGTAAAGAAGTATATAGATGCTGCACCCGTATCGCCTATTTTAAAGAAGCAATATAAGAAGATAATTTGCGCTTACAGCGTCGGCCTTTTTCCGCTAGATAAGGACTTTACGCCTGGATTAGCCTTAAATAAGGCGCTGGTGGAAAAACATTAATACGTTTTATCTTTCGGCTAAGATCTACGGGCCTCTATAGTTAGTTACGTAGTTAAGAGTTATTTTAAATCCCTTATACCCTTAACTGTAAGCTAAAATTATAAAATAAATATTTAAATATAAAGAAAAATAAGGACTATGTAACACTATTATTTTATATTTTTAGGTCTAGGTTAACTAATAACATACTCTATTAACTATAGAAGCCTATATAAAATGTATAAGTAACTATACTACGTTACCTACTACTAAGATTAGTATTTTAAAACCAGAGAAGATTATATTTCTAAAAGAGTAGGTGTTGCGATTACCCGTGGCTAGTTATATAGAAAAACTAGTATATGTGGTGCAGCATATGCAGTGCAGGTGCCGGCTGCAGCCTACTAGATATCAACCAGTCCCCTAAACGAATAGAAAGCCGCCACACCGCGCATGTTGGACTGCTCTGCTCCTTGTTGTTATACCTATTGATGCCACACGGCGTCATTGGCGAGGTGCCAACCCACGTGGGCAGATTTGATTCGCGACTCGAAGTTCCGGTGAACAGAACCGCCGCAGGTCAGCCATGCCTGGTCCTGATAGGTTTTGGCTGCCCTTCACCCTGCGTCCTTGGCCCCTGTACTTGTATTTGTGCTCCCTGCCTCGGCCTTCCTTGCTCACCTTATGGAGGCTCGTATATAAGCGCAATTCCCACCGAAGGCTGGAGCAATCCTGCAAGTCCTCTAAAATAAGCTGTTCCGCTGTGACCACCAACTCTCTAAGAGAAGCCTAGCCATGTCAGCCGAAAGTAATATTTTGAAACTGCAACCGGAATTGAATCTAGCCTTGGCACGTTTAAATTTCGACTTCTCCCTTTTCAAGGTGGACGCACCAGCCGAATATGAACCTTTGGGTGCTTCGCTCTCGAAATATCGTCGCAGCAGTGCTGAAGATGGTACCCAACACGTCACCGCTCGAAGACTTGGAGCACTCTTCAAGGATATCGTGCCACGCATTCCTACCCTTATCAAATGTTACGGTCGACGGGTTTCGGAGATATCACAGGTGGAGAGCGCCAATCCAAAAGGATCCAAGAAGTATGGCAGTTTCGCAGATTTCGTAGGTGCAGATGCCACCACCATCTGGGCGGCTGCAACTTCGGGGGATGAGGCTATCGCGGTCCACTTGCTGGTATGTCGTCTACACCTTTGCTTGTCATGGTAACTCAATATTCCAAGGCTTGTATGCTCTCACGCATGTTTTCCGCGGAAGAAGCCACTTCCATATGGGTTGAACTCGTCGAGAAACGTCGCGAAGAAATTGAAAGAGATTATGGACAAGGCTCCCACCACCCTCAGTCCCTCGCGGCTAGACAGGAAATATCTCGGTCCCAACTTCGGCACTGGGACGCCAGCGCTCGTTCCTGGATTCAAACAGCAGACGAAGAAAAGGTTTTGCAGCAGAAAAGGTTAAAACTGTTCGCCGAGAACATTGATGAACCGGTCAACGATCAACGATTGGTTTACCAAAGCGTCATTAGCGCTTGGAAGGACGCAATGACTGCCATGGAGTGCCTCTTGAAGGGCATGCCGCAGATGATCCAAGACGGAGCTGTGCTTCTTGGGCTCTCAGCTTGGCACATATATCCGGATATGGTCGTAATGAAACGTCAGGAAACTGTGGAAACAAAGTTCCAGGACTCCCTCGTTCCGATTGGGGGGTTATTGACAATTCCAGCCGAGCGCGTTAGTGAACAGGATGGAAGTGGCATCCGTTGGTCGCTGTCTCTAGCACACCTCCGGTTTTATGGGGGGCCAGTCCAGATATCCAGGTCTTCAGGTGCCGAACATGACAGGATAACATTTGAGAACCTTGGTGTTGCGGTGCTGGGTAGCGTTACTGCCGGATGGGGATACGACCAAGTCAGTGAACTTGAAGGCGTTGCTAAGTTTTTCACGGAAATGTGGGGTTATTTGGAGAGATACCACCAGCACCAAATTGATTCCGCCTGGAAGAAGCAACAAGAAGAGAAGGAGAAACTTGACAAAATGAGAAGAAAATTGCTGGAAGAAGAACAGAATAAGAGGGGAGGTGAAACTGCCGGGAGGGAGGAACTGGATGGGTTTAGAAGGCATTTGATGCCGGAAGAAAACACCGAGTCCGATGAAGCCGTCGAGAAAGACTCGTTTACCAAGAAGATTCAAGAAAGCTCAATCGTGTATCAGTTCTTAAGATGTGACTCCGGGTGGATGTCATATTTAGTCAATGCCTCGCGAAGGTTCCTAGGCTCCGCAGCCACCGGAGACAATTATATTACTGGGCTTGCGAGGCTCGGACAGAGACGTGGCCGCATTTTGGGTCATAAAAGAAATCATCCGCCTTCGGTCTTTGGACTTCGAAGACCACAAACCAGACTACAACTCCTCAGAAATGAAGAGAACAGAATAACTGCACTGCGCAGAATCGCACTTGAGTGTGGCTTGGACAACCTGCCAGAAGGAGCTGTTCTGATTAGGTACTACCACCTACCACCTATCGAACAATCTTTCCAAGGACACTATGAGTACGCTAGCGCGGTTCCACATACCCGGTACACCTCTTCAAAAGGAATCAAATCTTCCTTGTATCCAGAAGAGAAGGGGTACTCCAGATGGATTGGATTTCCGCGATGCGACTGTGTGGGTGGTTGTCGCGATTGCAGTTGTGCTGTATTTGGTGCAAAGTGCACAGCGAGATGCCACCCTACTGTCACCGTCCAACGACAGTGTTCTAGGTATAACAGCCGTTTGGGAAAGGATTGGTGGCAGTTTGAGGACGAGAAGCGTGCATTGGAGATCGCCAAAATGGATGAAGATTGCTTCTCACTAGCCGATACTTCCGTCAGCGGCTGGGGGGTACCCGGAGACGGCAATGCTGATGTTGCGATTGATGGGGAAGAGAACCAGGAGGATAACCGGGATAAACGAAGAATGCCATTTCGCTTACAGGTTCAAAGGGCGACAGCGTTCCAGTGGTGCAACGCACCCAAACAATTTTCCCTCGACGATGATGGAAACTTTCTGCAACGACAAAATGTCACATTTGGATTACTCTGCGGAGATCCTCGAACTGCTGCAATATACGTCCGAGCAAAGCAACCGATATGTCAAGAGATGAATGAAGCAAAACAATGGAGGTTCCAGTTAGGCGAGATCACGAAAGGTTTCGAGGACAACTCATTCACTGAGATTTACCCCGACGATCTTGTCAAATTCCTCACAAACCTCGGACCAACTTCAGGATCCGCGGACGCAAAGAAAGAAGCGAAGCCTGACATGCTCATGCCTCGTCTGTCATACTACCCTTCCCTGATGGCCTTTGTGGCAGCGGGGAGGGTGTATAAACCGCTTGCAAATGCGACAGTCTCCCTCGAAGTTCTATATCGACCATTGCATACGGCTCTTTGGATTCCGAATATAAGTATTCATTATCAGTCCTCCAGTAATGCGAAGTTCCCTGGTTATCGCGCTTATCATCTCACCCGAGAACAAGTCTTCGCCTGTATAGCGATGTTCGAATCGGGAAATGTCAACCTCGATCCTGCCCGGCTTCGCAAAGTAATGGCTCTCTCAAGCGGTAACTCCATCTATGCCGTTAAACCGCTCTTGGATGATCCGTCTATCACACATTCATACCACGAAGTGAGAAGAGTTGTCGGAAACATTGGACGGCCTGGCATAGGCATGTTATATCCCCCAGAAAACCTTCAAATTTCCGCGCTAGAGCTTGGAGATTGGAGATGTGTGTATCACACTGCATTTGATGGCAAGGTAGAAGACAACTTTGGAGCGACGTCTATGCACCTGACCTTTACAGGCTATGAAGAGAGAGTTGGAATTGATGGTCTTCAAGATGCGCAAGTGTATCTGTTGGAATCAGTCATATCCGTTCGTGATGGCGGGAAATGGAAGGCAGACCTCGATATTCTAGGCACTCTCGAAAGCGGTGGACATCTGAAGAGGTTTCGAAGACGGTCTGAGTGTATTCACGGGGGAGAACCTAGTCATCAAGATGGAGCCGGGGTGATAAAGCTGACTTCGATTGACAATTGGGATGAGTTGCTAGACAGCCCTCTCGGAGCAGGAGTGGTTAGAGCAAATGGCAACTGGATAGCAAGGCTTGCAGCGACTGTTACAGCTCTACAGAAGGGACATCCAGTTTGCGTAATTGAGGGTGATGCATGCTGGAAGTGTATGTACGCAGATGGAATATTCGGTGGGAAGGTTAATATGAGGCGGCTACAACCTGATCTTCCGTCGCACGTCTTTATCTACTAATATAGTAGTATAATATATCTATTTATCTGTACTAGCGTATAGAAAAAATATATATACTAGTTACTTAGTCACGTAGTACTAGGGCTAAGGGTTAATATATAAAGTATATTTATAACTAAAATATAAAAGTAGTGTTTCAGTTGCAATTTGTAGCCCGGGATGCGCCCTTGTTGCGACCATTTCACCAGGAAATGTGTCGCTCGTTATCCAATAAACCTCTCCTTTGGCCCATCCTCAGTAACCTTCCCGGCTGTGTCGAGTCCCCAGAAACGTTGTTCGACGTGCCCAAGATAATGCTTGAGGAATTTCTTAATCTGTTGTACACCTCTGGGGAATGCCAAGGTGACGCGAACACCCGCCAGATCAATGAGGCTGTCTTCGAGTTCAGGCTCTTGAGGCAAACTCGGAACCTCGCTGTTTGTCTTTCCGTTCGACTTTCTCTCTCACAGACGATTCTGATTTTGGCGCGACACGTCATATGGCATCTAATTCTTCTTTTATTCATGATTTCTTCCCCGCAAATTGCTTTCGTTGCCTCGGCAAGTGTATCCCAGAAGTTGTATTCCAACCAGTAATGCTTCAAGAAATAGGAGGTAGAAAATTCACCAGTGCGTGTCGAGTCCTCGTTGGGTCCACTCTCTCCAGGCCCCGGAGACCACCTTTGATTCCTTTCCCAGAACTCGGGCTCCTGTCTTGCATCCACCAAACCTTCCCCTTCCTGCCTACCGTAACTAATAGGCCTCTGGCGAATAGAATCTGGGGTTTCCCAAATTTTATCCGGTCGCGTCGTCAAATTGAGTTCTCCTACATGGTCTTGCGAGGTTGGAGTCCACGGGCTCTGAAATCCACCGAATCTATCAATCCCGGAGATAACAGCGCTGATTGATTGACGTTTGATGTTTGGGAGATGTCTTGTGTGGGGGGAATCAATCGATTATACAGGCGAGGGTTCCCTTTGTCTAGAGACCCCTTGGAAAGCTAGTCTGTCATAATCGCAATAGTTTTGGAGGCAGCTTTCGTGGACTCGGTGTAAAAGGGAAGAAGCAGCACAGGGTAGCAAAAGCGCGGCTTAAGAAACTAGTAAGTAGGAGATTTAGTTAGGTTTAAGAGCAAAGTTGCAGCAACATTAGTACTTTGTAGCTAGATTTCTACCTTTTATAACACTTATATAATACTACACTTTACTATATTATGTATAGAATAGTATACGCTATCTTTTCTAGTTTATATAATAATTTATTATTATATAATAGCTGTAATATGCTGCTATTTATATATTTTAGGCTAATAATAAGTAGTTTTTAATAAGGCTTACTTTCTACCTTTTCTATACTAAAAACAGATTATTATTATATATACTTTAGTTTTTTCTACTTTATGCGCTAGTCTTAAAGTTAATTATTTTTACCTAAGCTAGTTTAGAATAAAATTATTATTCTATAAAGTATTTTTATAGAGCGTAACTAAATTATATACTACCTACCTATAGCGCTGCTACTACTTATTTTTATAAGCTATAAATAGTAAAACTACTTTTTTACTTAAAAAACACCCTATAGCTTTACCTATATTAATTATTATAAGTTAGTAGTAGTAGTAAAGGGGGGTATAGTTAATAAATACTAATAGTACTTAAAGCTACTTTACGTAGTTTTAGTACGTAGTGCGTAGCCTTAGTAAAAAATAGCACCTAGCCTAGATTTTTAGATTTCTTTCTTTTTTCTTCTCTATTATTAGTTTTATTTTATTTCTATATATAGGTGTTCTATTTCTATACTTAGTTTTTTTTTTTATTATTTTTATTATTATATTAATTATTATATATTTATATATATTTTTTTAATTAATAAAAGTAATAGTAGAAGTAGTAAAAAGATTAAGGTACTAGATTAGTTATTACTAAATAACTAGTAATGTAGGTCACAAGCGAGCTAATTACATAAGCGAGCTAATTACTCTGCTAAGCCCGCACTAGATTACTCTATAAAACATACGATATACTATAGGATTTAGATAAAATAGTATTTTATAACCCCTCTATATAATCTGTAGATGTATCTGCTATAGTTTTATAAATTTATACGTTATGCCTAGTCTTACCGCATTACCTACAGCGTTTTTAAAATAGCTTACCTAGTTTAGTACGCCTACCTTTTTTTACCTTCTTACTATTACTACGCGCCCTAAATTTTTATAGAAAGGCTAATTACTGTTTTTTTTTAGCTATTAATACTCCTTAATTCTAAATACGCTTTTTTTTATATAATTTACGTCGCGTAGCAGCTTTATTAGCTACTTAAAGCTTAGTATTTTTCTTTTACATTAATACTAGCTTATACGCAATTATAGCTGCGCCTTTTACTAGCTTTTTAAACGCCTTAACTATAGATATTAGAAAGCTATCTATATACCTTTAAATCCTCTACTTTACTAGCGTTAATTATAATTTAAATTTTAGAGTGTTTCTTAGCGTCTGCAACTACTAGGAGTTCTTATTAATAATAGGTAGTAAAAGCGTATAAAGCTTAATATTAAGCTTTAATATTACTACGTCTAGGTTAAAAAGAACTAAGCCAGCGCCTTAAAAGCCTTTTTAGATATTTTTTTTAGTAATTAAAGTTTTAAAAATAGTAATAAAGTAAAGTAGAAACTTAGTTTTTATAATATAGGTAATCTAGTTACGTATTAGATTTTTAGCTTAGCGCCTATACGCCTTCTTTAATAGAGTAAAACACTCTATATTAAGGGGCTATAAAAGATAGGATAAGTAAGTAGGCATATAGAGTGTAATAATCTTATTAGCCTTATAGTAATTTTAGAATTTAAGTAAGTTATAGCTTTTATAGCTATTAATAATAAGTAAACGTACGGCACTAATAGTATGCTTTTTTATATACTTATTAAAGTGCTTTAGCTATTATAAACTAAGCTTATTTATTATCTAGCTATTCTTAGAAACTATAATAACTGTTACGAAAGTGCTACGGGTAGGTTCTAATTAGGTTTAATATAAGGATGCTAAGGAGCTATCTCTCGTGTAACTAATCTATTACTACTACGTATAATACTTAGGTGGTTCTAGGTGGATTATAAGACGTTATATATAGAACAGAAATAGTGTAGAGAAATAAAGAAAATAAATAAGGAGAAGTAGTCCGTACGTCGGCACGGACTTGGGCGCTAATTAGAAATAGGTTAGTACTAAAAATTAGCCGTGTAGCTATTAGTTACGCACGTAACAGGTTTAATTTAAGAGTAATTTAGGTTAGGGAAAGATAACTAAGCGTAATAAATGTAGTAAAGGTTAGTTATCCTATTATATTAGGTTTAGGGGAAAATACTATAATAGTACCCCCCTCCTTTAAGACAAAGTTAGTTATTAGGTTAGGTTAGGTATTAGGTTGTCTTCGTCTAGGAACGGGTTCGGTTCGGACGGGTATTAGGCATAGAATTAGGTTACTACAGCATTCTTTTATAGAGATTTAGCTAGTTCCTATAATAGTTCGTTGTAGCTAGCCTATTAGGTTAGGTATTTATGTTAACGTCGTTATTTATTATAGCAGATCTTCTTAACGCTAATAATAACGTATTTTAGTTTATTATTAATTATAATAGGGTTAGGCGGAGGGTTCTACTAGCTAGGTAGGTAATTAGATTTAGGTGCAGCTAGTTAGAGCAGAAACATATAAAAAACAGGGTGTATCTTTATACTATTAGGTAAGTTAAGTTAGTAAGCGTAGGAAAATACTTTTTACGCTACCTTAAAGGGGCCTACGTTCTTCTAGTCTAGCTTTTTTAACTATTAGTTAGTTTAGATATTTTAGGTATTAAGCTAGACTTAGTCTTTTATTACGTACGCGGGAGTAGGTATTTAGTTACGGTTCGCGTATTCTTATTAAAGGGCTTGCGCCTAAAGCATCTTTTTATAGATATATTTAGTTAGGTTTTAGATCTTATCTATTAGCTTATTAGCGTCTACTACTTATAGGGCTTTATAACAGGGTTAGGTTGTATTTAAAGGTAGTTTAAATCCTATTTATAGATATTAGCTAGACGTAGCTAGGAACGGGGAAACTTAGGTTAATTTAGATATTATGTTGTTTACTTTAAACTAGGCCGTAGGTAACTAGGCTACCTAGTTATCCTGCTAGTAATTCGTAAACGCACGGAGTACTTATTCTATTTATGCGTTTGTAATTTTAGTTTAACTATCCGTTTCTAAATAGAAAGCGGTGGAGAGTTAGATATTAATCTTTAGTTACTTATAGAGTTTATCCTAGAAGGCAGATATGAATTATTTTCCTTTATTAGATACTATTATTTTAGGTAGTTTATAATAGACCTAAATGTATTAGTAGAATAATAGGGCCGTTGCGGGCGCTGTTATTAAAGTATAGAATATTAGGTATTAGTATTTAGTTAGTCTATCTACAACTACTATAATATTTATATAGCTTTTAGACTTAGGTAGGTTAATAACGAAGTCTATAGAGATGTTTTTCTAGGCTTAGTTAGAGATTAGGAGTAGTTTTAATAAACTGTAGTACTTCTTACGGGAGGCTTTAGCTTTATAATAAGTATAGTAGTAGGATATAAATTAGTGGACGGTTTTAAACATACGTAGCTAATAGTACTTACGTTAAAGAATGTCTAAGGTCTTACCTTTACCTAGGTGTCTACCTACTAGAGAATTGTGTACGAGTTAGAGTAGTTTAATCTTTAGTTTATTGGAATTAGGAATTACTAATTGGTCTTAGTAGTAGAGTTTACTATTTTAGTCTTTATAATTATTTAGTATAATTAGTTTTAAGTAATAAGTACTATTTTAGAGCAGTTCTAGTGTTAACTAGATAAACTTATTATTTAGGTACTTGTTGTTAATAATCTACATAATTATTTAGTTGGTTTTATTTAGATTTAGTTCTGTAAATAGTCTAGGTTATAATAGGGTCTAGTTTCAAGCTTATTAGGCTTCTTTTTAGGCAGGTACATCTTAGGACCTATAGGTTAGGGTATTAGGCTTCTCTCTATTCTTGCCGGGTTGGTACATTATTATAAAGTTAAATTACGATAAGTATTTAGACTAATAAGCCTATTAGTAGCTTAGTTATTTAGTTGTAGTAAAGTACTAAAGGTTTTTATAGTTACTTAGGACTTAGATTAGAAACGCGGCACCTTTAAGTTTAGGTTTCTACTATTTAAAACATTGCATAATAGCGAGTAGTTCTTTATTATAGATTTTATAGTTACCCTTAGCAGGACTTATACGTTTAGAGAAGTAGGTAATAGGGCGAGTAATCCTATTAGAGTTAGTCTAGGATAGTACGCCTGCCGTAACGTAATTAGAGGTGTTAGCTTCTATAAGAATTAGGAGGTTAGGGTTAAAGTGTTAGAGGATTAGGGCTTTAGTAAAGGCGCGCTTTAGTAAATTAAAAGAGTGTCTATAGGCAGAGTTAAAGTTAAATTAGACGTCTTTTTTAGTAAGGTTTACTATAGAGCTTACTAATTTAGAAAAGTTGTTAATAAATTATTAGTAGAAATTTAAAAACCTAATAAAGGCGCGTACATCCTTTACGTTCTATAGGTATTCCTAATTTATAACTGCCTAGACCTTTTTAGGGTCTATTTAGATACTATTTATAGATATTACGTACCTAAGGTACATAACTTTAGACTTATAGAACTCGCATTTATTAACGTCTAGTTGCAATCCAGCTTCCTTTATTACTTTTAGCACTAGCCTTACGTGCTTCTTATATTTATATAGGTTATTACTGTATATTAAGATATTATTAATATAAGTGGTATAGAATATGTCTAAGTACAGACGTAAGGCGTCGTTTATATAGTGCTAAAACGTACTTGGGGCGTTTACTAATTTAAAAAGTATAACTAGGTACTTAAATAGGCTGTATTAGGTCCGGAACGTAGTAAACTATTTATTACCTTTAGCTATTTAGAGCTTATTAAAGGCGGCAATAATATTAAGTTTTATATAGAACTTAGCCTTACTTAGTTTATTAAGGGTTTTTTATAATAAAGGAATTAGGTATTAGTTCTTTATAGTTAGGGCGTTTAGTCTATAGTAATTAACGCAGAATTAGAGACTACCTCCTAGCTTCTTTATAAAGAGTACAGGTAAGGCGATAGGGGACAAGCTAGCTTATATAAACCCTTTCTCTAGGTTCTTGTTAAGGTACTTTTAAAGTACTTTTAGCTTATTTAAGGACATTCTATATAGTGGTCTATAACTTAGTTATTTCCTAGGTTTAAGTTTAATCTAGTAGTTGTACGGGCGTTAGATTAAGAGTTTATTAGCTTCGGATTAGAAGAAAACGTATAATAAGTTATAGTACTTAGCGGGTACCTTTATTTTTAAGTTAGTATGCGATTTAGGCGTAAGAGCCTTATTAATATTAGTAATTAAGATAGCGAGGATCTTATAGTTAGGTTAACAAGCTAACATTAAGAATAGGGCGGAACTAATATAGTTAATATCTATAGGTGGTTCGTTAGGGGACGAGGGTAGTTTAGATTAGATTTATGCTTTAGTTAGAGTTCCTACATTAAAGTTAGGGATAGATTAGGTTTAAGTTTTATGTAGATGTTTACACAGGCAGACGGCCTAGTATTAGGAAGAGTTAAACCTTAGAACTTAGTTCTAGTAATTAAATGCGACTCGGTGTTAATACAGCTACGGTTAGCTAAGTATTAAATTATATCGTCTAGTGTTTATTACGTAAAGGTTAATCTTCTTAACGTAGTATTAGTGTGTAAGCGTAATAGAGGTCTTATATAAAATAAAACCTTTTTTAAGTTATTTCTTATTAAATCCAGTTAGGTGTATTATTTAGTATAGGGGAGTTAGTTAGAGATTTAGCTTACGTGCTAGTTCTTAGTTAATGTAACTAATACTATTTACTTTAGAGTTAATTAAAGTACAAACTACCTTAGAGACACGTCCTTATTATAAAGACACAGGCATATTTACCTAATATTTCTAATTATTATTTAGAAAAGCGGCCTAGAGGTTAGTAGAGATCTAGTATTAAATTAGTCCTAGAGAGCAACTTAACGCTAGGATAAGTCTTTTTATAAGTGCTTAGAGCTTTAGCTGCGGCTTTTTCTTAATTATTAAGAAAAGCTTTAAAGAGATAGTGTTAATTTAGTGCTATTTTAGCGGCTAGTTAGAGGTAAAATAGAATAGGCGTAGATAGGTATACTACCTACTCTTACTTAGGGGAGCGGGATAGAGTAGTTTTAAGAGATATAGCTATGCTTTCCACACTTAAAGTAGAGGCCTTTTTTTTTACGGTCTTCGCGTTCTTTAAAACTAATAGGAGCGTAGGACAAATTAATTTCTATAGCGTTAGGGTGTCTAGTTAAAGTAGGGGCAGTCTAGGGGCGGTATAGAGAGGTAATAATAGGGAGGAATTTTATATTATTATTATAAGTAGTAATTAAGTTAGCGTAAGTATTTAGACTCTAAGGCAGGGCCTTACTAACTATTGCTTAGTTTAGTTTAGGGGATAGAGAGTTGCGGAGGGAAGCAATTAAACCAATCTTATTTAGGCCTATATTGGCGGCATATCGTTAGAATTTAGCGAAGTAAGCTGTAAAACTTTTCTTTCTTTATTTAAGGGATGCGAGTTAGCTTAGAGCAGTTATTTTCTTATAAAGGTTACCGTATGTGGCTTCTAAGAAAGAGATAAGTTAATCTATAGTGTTAATTTCTTTATCTATTAGAGAGTTAACTAGTGTAACTACGTTACGGTCTAAGCGAAAGTGTGTATATAGAAGATAAGAGCGTTTAGAGGGGTATTAGTTAGAGTTACCTTTAAGTTTATATTAAAGCTTTTAGAGGAACGTAGGTAGGTCTTTCTTTTTTCTATTAAAAGAGGGAGGGTTAGGGAGTTTATTAGTTTTTACTCCTATTATTTTAGAGGGTAATTAAGTTGTAGGCGGAGTCGTTTAGGAGGGAGATAAGCTACTCCTAGACTTTAGGGTGTTTTCTAAGACTGGAGAATCTTTAATATTAAAAGTTACCTTTTTTAGATAAGAGATAGACTGTTTAACTATTGCTAGCTTAGAGCGCAGGGCAGTTATTTTATTATAGTGTTAAGCTTCTTATTAGGTAAGAGTTTATTATAATAATTTAATGTGTGTTGCAGTACTAGCTTTAATTATAGTTAGTTTAGAAAGGATTAATTATAGCGGGTTAGATTTAGTAGCTATCCTTAGCTTAAAAGGGGACATAACGTAATGTTACAAAAGTGCTACGGGTAGGTTCTAATTAGGTTCGATACAAGGATGCTAAGGAGCTATCTCTTGTGTAACTAATCTATTACTACTACGTACAATACTTAGGTAGTTCTAGGCGGATTATAAGACGTTATATATAAGATAGAAATAGTATAAAGAAATAAAGAAAATAAATAAGGAGAAGTAGTCTATGCATTAGTATAGACTTGGGCGCTAATTAGAAATAGGTTAGTACTAGGAATTAGCTGTGTAGCTATTAGTTGCGTACGTAACGGGTTTAATTTAGGAGCGATTCAGGTTAGGGAAGGATAACTAAGTGTAATGAATGTAGTAAAAGTTAGTTATCCTATTATGTTAGGTTTAGGGGAGAATACCGTAACAATAACCTAGTTAAAGGGTAGATTCTCTTTTTTATATTAGGTAGAGAGGTAGTACTTACCCTAAAAAATAATAAAAGGTAGGATTACCTAGCCTATTACGTTAATACCTTAAATAACTATAGCTTACTCCTAGTTACCTTATTATACGCTTTTTAGCCGTCCTTAATACTTAGAGCCTATAACTACTACTTTAGTTAATATTATACCTATTATAAAGCTAGACTTATTAAAATTATAAGTGTCTTTATCCTAGATACTATACTTAGATTTTATATTCTCTATAAAGTAGAACTAACTTTATATAACCTTTAGATCCTTATAGAGGGCTCTCTTATAGTTATACTTTTAATTAAACTTTATTATAAGCTTTAGCTAGCACTTAATAAAGTTTATAGCCTAGTTCTAGCCTACTAGTTCTAGGCTACGCTTAACCTATAGGGAATTAGCTTTATCTACTATAGTAGTAAGCCGGGACAGAAATCCTTAAGTATCTAAGTTAAGTATATCCTAAAAAAGCACCTACTTTTCTATCTTTAAAAGATTAATTAAATTAGGCGCGTAATCGCGTTAAAAGGTAGTTCTAG